>JASAOA010001815.1:0-91339 GCA_030849815.1 Vickermania spadyakhi
GAAGGCCCAGGAGTCGTAGGCATCCTTGAAGGCCTCCGGCACACACGAGGCGCCAAATTGCTGTGCAGCTTCGCCCATCATGTGGATCAAGCCCACTGCCAGCATGACACCCGTACCGATGAACTTCCCCACAGCATAGATGTATGCAGGTAACCGAAGTAAAGGGACATGCTTACCGAGAAGGGGAAGGAGAGAGCCTAGCACAGAGGCGAGCAAAACGACAACCACAGCCAGGATATGAATGCCCACACTATATTGGCCTTGGAGGCCATGGCAAATAGCTTCGAAGGAGTTCTTCTCAATGGCAGAAAGGGTGTTTAGGGAAGACATAGAAGAGAGGACTGGATCGTGCGACTGAACTATGATGTCACCCAATAGACTTTTTCTTACTATTATTCTCTCATCTGGTTTATAGATAAATGAATGATTACAAAAAAAATAAAAAATGACAAAGAAGTAATAAATAAGATGTATGTATTTGTTAAAAGAAAAAGCCTAAAAGTGTGCAAAAATACTTCAGGTTTAAGCCATCAAGGGATCATGAAGAAGCTTCTGTCGCTCTTACGGAAACGTCCATTAATTAGCGTAGTATCGATAATTGTTTTAAAGAATAGAATTTCTGTAATGAGGCTCTGCCACATACGAGGATGATTCTTGGATTCACAGCAGTAGAGAGCAAACCAGATACATCTATACGCCAAGGCATACCGAAAAGAGGGAGATTTACAAAAAATAAAACAAATACAAAACGTTTCACGGATATCGTTTTAGCATTCTTCCGGTTCTTGTACTTGGATAAAGACGGTGTGGTCCCCTTCCAAAGCGCATTCTGGTGTCTGCGTTCCATCTACGGTTGAACCTCCTGCATCACACCAGACTCCGTGATAAAGACGGGAGTTGTAGGCTTCCCGTTGGGACTCCCTAGCTGCTCCACTTTCTTTACCGTGCCGAAACCCTTCAGAACTTGTCCGAACACCACGTGCCGGCCATCCAGCCACGGGCACGAGACCGTGCAAATGAAGAACTGGGAGCCATTCGTGTTTCGCCCCGAGTTGGCCATGGAGAGCAGTCCAGGGCCCTTGTGCTTCCCCGCCTTGCCAGCGAACGTCTCATCTTTGAACGCTGTGCCGAAGATGGAAGCGCCGCCGGTACCGTTGCCCCGAGTGATATCCCCCCCTTGAATCATAAAATTAGGGATGATGCGGTGCAGGGGACTTCCCTTGTAGTGCAGCTCGGTCCGGCCATCCGGGGTCTTTCGCCCGCCGCGGCACAGCTCTCGAAAGTTTCGTGCTGTGAGTGGCGCCGTGTCGTCGAACAGCTCCATCTCCACCCGCCCCAGTGCCGTCGTCGTCGGGTTCGCGAGGAGAGAAGCCCCATCCCGAGAGCCTATTTCAAAGAAGACCACGCTGTTCTTGGGGTTCGTCTGGTACGGAGTGACGTACAGCGGCGCTGCTGCCGCCTCCACAGAACTAGCGCGCCACGAGTGCAGAACGGCACCCGCGACAAAAGCCGCCAAGGAAAGTTTCAGAGGCATCTTCAATGTTTAGCCGCAGTAGTAGAAGAGAGAGTCTATTCTCTTTTGTAAAAGAGAGCTATTATGTCAACGAAAATAAGAATCAGAGTAATGATGCAACGAGCGGCGCACACCAGGTTCGTAATAAGAATCAGACAACACTGAACGACAACTCCAGAGGCGGGGGAGGGGCGTTTCCGCCGGTTTTCCAGTCTATCAACAAATCAGTGCAAAAAACTGTATACGCCTCCATCGAGACTCTCACATCCAGCAGAAATCAAAAACAAGAAACTAGAAGGGAGCTGTTGCTTTGCTTTTTATCCTTCAAAAAAAAAAAAACCTTTATTCGCTTTTTAAAAATGTTATTGTTGGTGGTCTTGCGGTGAGGGTGGTGGAAGTCCCACAGCTTCGCACACGACCGCCTCCCAATGATCAGTAAGAGAGAGATCCACGACCTCTTCCCACTCCACGTCCCTTTCGGCTTGATGAAGTCCTTCGAGCAGATGATGATGGAGCTGCCTCGCCACCAATTTTAGCTCGCGAGCCGGCAAAGACGCTTTCGACTCCAGTCCTCGTAGCCTCACCTCCTCTTGCACCGAAGTCGCGCACTTTCCGGGGAGCTCGCACATAATAATGTGGTCAAAGTACGACACATCCGCAGAGACGTTGAACCCTGCCCCATGCATCGAAACCCATCCACTGCCCATTTGAAGTCCAATCGATCCTATTTTTCGGGCATCTTGTGCCTCGTAGCGGTCGGCCCACACCCCCGTTTTGAAGGGGTGGCAGGGAATCCCAAAGTCTGCCGCCGTGTCGATCATCGACCTCTCCAGCATTTCGCTAAACCACTCAATCGGGCTCCGACGCTTCTCCGCTGTGCACCGCTTCCACAGCAACTGTAAGTTGGCGATGGGATACAGTGTCACCTGCCCCGGGCCGTGATACGTAATCCCCCCTCCTCGCTTAATGCGCACCACCGGCACGGCAGCCCCTGGGCTGTCAGGCGGGGGGAGGCCGTCCGTGGTGTTGCGGCGCCCCACCGTGTACACAGGGTGGGCGTGCTCCACTAAAATGTTCACATCTGGAATCAGCGGGAGCTTCACCTCCCCGCGGCGAACTTGAGTCTGACGAATAATCTTGGACTCAAAGATGTGCTCTTGCAGCCGCAAAACAGGTAAATACTCCCGAGCCCCAATAAAGAAGGCCTTCATTGCTAAGGAAGAGGTCAATTTGCTTGATAACCTTTTATTTCTTTATTTTAGTTTCCTTAGAAATACAAATAATTATCAATGAGTGAGTCCAAGAGAAACAGAATATTTAGCCAGATGATGCCTCATGAAAGGTGTACTAAAGTTGCCACACAACAAACACAAAATGTTGGTATCCTCACAACGGAAGAAAAAAAAAAGTGAGAGATGTCACGGAATCAGAATAACAAAAAGAAAGAAATAGTGTTACGCATCCGACTTTATAAATATAGCTTAGAACAGCTAAAAGTTTTTTGGAAGTCAAAAGGAAAAAGAACGAGGAGAAGCTACCCACCGAAGCCAATCTGATCAATATCTGATATTCGAGCGGATTACATAAAAATTGTCCATTTTCCACCAACGTCCGTGGATGATGTCACTCAATGGCATCATTATCTTGTTTACATTACGCTTCAGGCGCCTCTTCAGCCGGTGCTGCGGCCTCTTCTGCCGGAGGTTCGGTCTCCTCCTCCGGGGCTGCAACTGGGGCAGGGACCTCCTCCACCGCTGGGGCTTCTTCAGCGGGTGGCGCTTCCTCAACATCTGGGACCTCCTCAGTAGTGGGGGCTTCAGCAGGGGGTGCGAGCTCTTCGGCCGCAGGAGCCGCTTCTTCAGCGACTTGCTCTGCGGGTGCGGAGCCCTCCTCTGCACCGGGAGCCGGAGTGCCTTCCTCCCCTTTCGGCGGCTCTTCGCCTTCCGGCTGCTCTTCGACAGCTTCGCCTTCCGGCTGCGATTCAACGAACTCCTTCGCCGCGGGCTCCACCGCCAGCGGCGCAGCTGGTGCTTCATCGGGCACCACGGCCGAAACCGTCTCCATGAAGTCGCGCTCCCCAGTCCACTTCTGCAAACCTGCCGCGTTAATGAGGCCGTTGGAGGACTCGGCGAACACTTCAATCGACTGGATCTGCTCGGGCGTAAACTCCTCGTCACTCTCCCGCTCTCTCACGAGACAGCGAAAGAACTCGTTGGAGGTCACCTCACTCTCCACCTCGGAGAAGTACTTAACCCAGAAGTTCAGGAGGCTCTGGTTAGTAATGAACTCCGACGCAGGCTTTTGCAGCACACAGAGTGAGCGAATGAAGGCATATATCTTCGGCGTGTCCACGCCTTCCTGGCGCGCTCTAATTTTTCCCTCTTTGTAGTACAGAAAGAAGGGCTTCGATTTGTTCACGCGGGATTCTAAAAGAGGTACCCAGCACTCAGGAAACGTATCCGGATGGAAGTCAATGTTCGGGCGGTTCTGTTTCGCCTGCGCCACCTGATGCGGATCCGGGTTGTTGTGTGTCTCCAGCACCTTATTCACCTCGATCGCATAGAAACGGATGTAGATGTCGTCACCAGCGTCTGTGAACAACCGACGGAACGTCTCGGTCAGAGCCTTGCAGTTACCCCACTCTGCGTTGAAAAGGTCGAGGATCAGGACGCCGTGCTGGGCTTGAGCTAGTTCTAATTCCTGTTGAAACTGAATGGCCGTTTCCACGGTCTTTACGACCTCTTTGTTGTGCGCCATCCTATTCTTCTTTCGCTAAAAGATGAGCTACTTCTTTCGAAAGGAAAAAAAAAGAAAGAAATACAATATCTGAGTACCGGAAAAGGAATGAAGAGAGGAAGAGAAAAAGACAGTAACAATGAACAGAATCTGCCGTGACTCCGAAAATATAGTTGTACCGTCTAATCGGCAATCAGTGACAACAAAATGGTACACAAACTATTCTTCATTCAAAAGGCATGCCGTACAACTATTTAAAAGAAATAAATAATTTTGGCAACCTCAACCACCACAGCATAAATTGGACATGTATAAAAATATATAAACGCTTTGAACGCCCTTGTTCGAGCTCTCCTTCTATAAACAAAATACACAAAAAAGAGAGTTCACATCGCATAATACTTTATTTTGTGCCTAATAAAGCCTACGCTCTTGTGCCGGGATGTTGACACTCATTTGTATTCGATGTCCTTTTGCATTAAACAGCATTCCATTGCAATGACGTCTTACGCATTGAGAACAAATATAATTAAATTTCGCCGTTGTTGTTGGTTGTTGCTTCTTTTTTTGTTGTTGTTGCAACATTTTCCAGAGCAGTTCTGTTTTTTTTTTGTCGTTTTCTCGTCTCATGAAGGAGACTGCCTTTTTAAGGGTGTGAGCGACGAAGACTACCGCATCCTTTCCGGCCACTCCTTGGCGTCCCGTCCTGTATTACAGCTGTTCCCCGCATTTCGAGCAGAAGTTGGCATTCTCCCGCCCAACTTTACCGCAGAGTCGACAGAACTTCTCCGCCTTCCGTGTCGGGGAGAGGACGGGCAGCGTCACCTCTAACTGCGCCGGACGCAACGCCGGCAGCACCGCGGGATTGGCCGGAGGGCGGGTGGGCAGCGCAGCGGCTGCCGCCACCCGCGACGACGACGGCGACGTGTTCCGCTGCGGTGTCGGACGGCATTCGAGTCGAGACGGCGAGCGGGATCGCGAGGCGGGTTTGGAGCGCCGGTTCGACACCGGCCGAGCGACAGACGTCGTGGTGGCGGCCGGTTGAACGGGCTGAGGCGAACTGCTGCGGCCCGTGCCTAAGGGAGAGGGTGCAGTGGGCCGTGAGGCGGTGCCGGCTGGCGCCATCCGCTTCGTGTGGGGGGCTCTCGACCCACCGATACCGCTGGAGGTCACCCGCGTATGGCTCGAGGTCTTCGCGAGAGAGGCGTGGCGAGGCGGCGTGGGCTTCGAAGCAGCGGCGGGGGACTCGCTGGCGCTGCGAGCGGACCGGACGTTCTCCCGCAGCGCCGTCACGCATTTCGAGGAAGGAGCCGCCGCGGTGCAGCTAGTGCTCAGTCGCGAAGGGCTGCTCGGACGCTGCCGCGACAACTCTTTCCGTAGCTTCGTGCGAGCTGCGGAGGAAGGCGGTGTAGCGGCTCGTGGTTTGCGGTCGCTGACGCCCGAGACGGACGGACGTTGGCTGCGCGCTTTCTCCCACAGGCCTTCTAGCTCTCCGAGTCGGGACTCCAGCGTGGTGGTACTCAGCGTGTCCGTCATGAACTTGTCAAGAATAAAACCCACTCTGGGGTCCTTCCTTTCCGTACAAATACAATAGAGGTACAATAAGTTGATGATACATACAATATCAAAGGATATATGGAATATGTGTGTGGCGTTTGAAGTCTCTTTCCCTCTTGCAATTCAATACACCAGCGGACTTCACTCCTGGAAGTTCAAGACCACAAGAAAGAAGTTCTGCTAAACTAGAAAAAAAAAAAAAGCCGCTTTTGTGATGTGAAATCAAATGAAATAGAGGGAGAACAAGAAAGAGAATGAACTCAACGGTGCAGTTTTAAGTTCCTCCACACAGAGAGAGGAGGAACTGCCAGTAGGTATGCAGGACATCGACTTCCAGCATAGCGGGAAGTCTGTCTTTGCAGTGGTGGTGTATGTACTTTGCAAGTCTAGACGTATATACAACAAATGGGAGGTCCACATGCGTCCATCCTTCTATGGCCAGCGTGTGACGCGGCCGGCCGGAGACCACTATCCGCCGAATATTGACTAACTTTTTCTCAGTGGTTCGTCCTCGGTGGCTGTAGAGCCGTTTGAAGGTTTCATGTGGGCAGTCTGGGCTAAAGGAGTACAGTCTTGTCCCTGATTCACCAAATATGTATATTTTTTTTTTATTTTTTGTTGTTGTTGTTATTGTTGGATGGTTGTATTTTTTTTTTGGGTTTTTAATTATATTTTTTGCTTTTTTTTGTTTCATTTACACCGTATAAATTACAGAGAAACCTCAGGATTAAACAAGTAATAGCGGACGGTGGGCAGCTGCTCATCAAAGACCGTCTTAGTGCGGTGCGCGAGCGTGTTATCGCACACGATGCGCCCGTCCGCCGAGGTAACTACAACACCTCCCCATATCTCCTTCTTGTTCAGAGAGTTCTTACCCACCGTCAACGTCACCTTCTCCTTAGTCTGAGTCTGGTACCACTCTGCCACACCCTTGAGGAGACGATTCACGACGCTCTCATCCTCCTTGCTGCAGGCTACTACGGCACTGGAGCGCAGAGACAGGACGCTCTGGCGAAGGAGGTCACGAAGCAGGGTCTCGTACATGCTCGCGTTGGCGACGGTCTGGAGAATGTTCTTTTTGGTGACCTCTTGTAAATCTTCCATCACCTTCGCCCGCTCCGCCATGATGCGCATGCGCTGTGTCTTGGAGAAGTTCGCCTTCGACACTCGGCAGTCAATGTCGACCTGGATCTTCTTCTTCTCCGTCTGGGCGCGTATCTTGGACTTCTCTGTCTCCACCACACGCATCTTCTCGACATCGTACTCCTCCTGCGCCGCCGCTTCGAGTTCCTCCACCTTCTCTTGCGCCTCGCGCTCGATGAAGTCAATCATCGACTGAATGTGACGTGCTTCGCTCATGATGACAACTTAATTAGTATATTATGTGTGTGATTTTACTCCAACAAATGTCGATCTACCTTCCTTTCTATCTGTTGCACGAGATGGGAATAAACAAACAAGAAGTGCTGAGTAGTTTGAATCACTCAATAAGAGGTTTGACGTTCGTTGCAACAATAAAACTCAGCGACAAAAAAGCAAAAAGAATTCTAAAAAAAACTTTCAGTAGAGCAGAAAGAAAGAAGAAGTTATTTTTAAACAAGGAACCACCCAAGCGAGCTACAAATAAGAATCACTACTTCAACCTGATATCGATTCTCCACTCCTCGTTTCTTATCTTAACAGAAAGAGGCACAGCTGTCACAAACATTATCGATAACGTAATCCATTTTTATGTTTATTTCTGTGAGAATCCTGTGAATGCTCATCACATTCTCGACCTGTCTTCGCGTGCTATGCGTCCTGTTACTGTTCACTTCAGGCCACTCGACTTCTTTTCAGCAGTTGCGGTAAATGTCCCCTGCGGCGATAACGAGCAGCGGGGTGAAGACGGGGAGGAGGTGACGCCGCCACAGCTGATACCGCCAGACGCGAGACAGCACGAGAAAGGCGTAGAGCGACCAGCCTGAGAAGACAACCAGGAGAGACACGGTAGGAATACGGGACACCGCCGCACAGGCGAGCCCACTGGTCGCCCCAAGAATCAACAAGTAGTTCTGAAAGGTGAGAAACCACCAAATACCCTCGCCGGAAGAGCACATCACGTAGAAGGACATGCACCAGCTTGCCACAGCGTAGATCCAGTACAGCTCCAGCAGCATATCGCCTCTCGCAAGTAAAGTACTTCGTAGTAGACTGGTAACACCACCACTTGCAAAAAGGATATTCTTTTGAGTTGCCGAACGGGCTGGAAAATGGTAGTAGAAATGACTATTCCAGTAAGAAAAGAATTGCAGAATGAATTTTAATCAATCGAATAAAAATCATTTCGTTTTGTGAAAAAAAAAATGTGCGCAATCCTTGTTGCTAGTGTTAGTACATTAAAACAAAAGAAAGAAATAAATGTGCGGGAAAAAACAGTTTAAATATCCACACAGATGCGTAATCCATTTCTCGGGATATGTGCTCTGCACTACTCTTCTTTGGATTGGATCCATTTAGTTAAGGGTAGAAATTTCTCCGTTCGACAAATATTTAATCGAGAAATAAATAGCATGTCCAGCAATGGCACGCATCGCAGGAAGAGGAGAGCGGCGTCTTCGTATTCATTCACACACGGCGCATCAGGAGGCAGGAGCGACTGGCCTCAAGAACTGTAAGAAAATGCTGCGAAGAACAGATTCCATGAGATTCTTTCCAAGAAGAAGAACACGAGAACATCCAAACGGAACGCTTTGGCCTTCCATCGGCACTACATCAAACAGATCCCCTATGCATTGTAGCTGATACAAGCGAAGTCCCCCCGCTGGCTCAGAGACCCACAACGCGGCCTTGCATCGGATCACTTCAAATAGCGCCGCATCTTCACTGGGATGTGCACCCAGTGTCTTCTTGCTCTTTGCCCCTGTTGCTTCCGGATAGAGCAGCAGCTTGCAAATGGATTCAATATCTTTAAGAGTTTGAAGTCCCAGCGGTGCTTCTGAGCTTCCAAACTCCATCGGCACAGCAGTGATCGATGACGAGGGATGGTCCGCACAGGCGTGCAAGTGCTCCCCGAGCTCCGGCGGAAGGGACCGTGTGGTGTTCATGAACAAAATGCTGCGAAGATCCGGAACCTTCGAAAAGGCGGTTTCCAGTACCTCCGCGGCCGGATTGAGCTGCCGAACGGCTTCTCTCGCCGCCTGCCGGTCCGAAGGAGGGACAATATCACACTTGTTCAAGATAATCTTATCCGCGATGAGAATTTGGCGCGTCGCCTCCCGATGGACGTCGGGGTCCTGGAGGTAGCGCTGAATGTTCACCGCATCGACGACGGTCACAATGCCGGAGAGAAACAAATTCCCGCACAGCGCCTCGTCCTGCCAGAACATCGCGGCTACTGGTCCAGGGTCCGCGAGACCGGCCGTCTCCACCAGGATGAGATCAAAGGTCCCTTTGCGCCTCATCAAGTCTTCGAGCGCCGTCACCGTTTGGGTTTGTGCGGTGCAGCACATGCATCCGTTGTTCAACTCCAGCCACTCATCATCCGGTTTTTGAGAACTCTTCAATGTAAGTCCTTTCTCAATTGTCTTTCCAAACTCAAACTCATTGACAATCACAGCAATGCGCAGTTGGTGCTCCGCTGTCAAAACGTAGTGCAGCAATGTCGTCTTGCCACTTCCCAAAAAGCCAGTCAGAATGGTCACTGGCACCTTGGCGGTGATCAGCACAGGGCACTCATCATCGTCGGACATGACACACTAGCGAGAAAGAGAATAACGTCGATTCGGCAAGGCCAAGAAATTCAGTTGCTTTACACCCAATAAACTTATATTAACTTTCTAGATGAAAATATAGGGGGGGGAGTATAGTAACGAGGAACAAGGAATTCTTAACTACCATTTGGATCCACACCATTAAAGTATAATTCACGCCCCTCATGCACTCATACGACATTAATGTTTCTTGCGTTTGCTGTCAAAACGCTAATACTACAAAATCTACGTGGGAAAGTCCTTCACAGAGCAACATCCTTTCCAAGTGTGTTTGACTTCTTTTTTTTTGCTTTGTTTGTTTTGTGTATGGAGAAGGACTAGGTCTTCTGCAAGGGTTGACTGGTTTCCGTTGGTCATTTTTTTAGTGGTTTACGAGAGGCTTCACTCATCTTCCCTCTTTCCACACAGGGCACAATAAAAAACGACTTCTTTTGAAATGAATGATGCCCCGCGTCCTTGTCGGAGTACGTCCCGCTGGACGTCGATTCCCGGCTCTGCGAGCGCAGGAAGTCCGACTCGCTAAAGGAGTTCGACTTGGAGTGCAGCGGATTCGTGTTTCGACTGCTGCTCTTCTCCCCACTCAGCGACCCTGAAGCCCCTGAAGAGGAGGGTTGATGGGCCCCTCTGCCTTCCGGCTTTGCGAGCCGTCGCTGCACCTCTGCCGCGTCCTGGGCTGCCCGGCGCTCGCTCTCCTCCCTCGTCCGCTCTGGCTCGGGGTAGTGGTGAATGCTCTTGTCGTGCGCCAGCCGCCGCTTGACGCGACGCAGGAGGTAGTGGAACGCCCGCTCCATGTTGATCCCCTCCGGCCGCTCAGACGGGCTCGGTTGCGTGTCTTTGGTGATCGCCCTACTGAAGTTTTTCTTCTTTCGCCGCTGCTTGAACTGCAGCTTGCTAGCGATCAGTTGCGCTCGCATTTCGGGGCTTAAATTATCACTTTCCTTCGGTTCCGGCACTGCGGTGGTGGCGGAGCCCAGCATCGGGGTGTCGAGATCGGACAGGCTGGAGTCCGTCTCTTCATCCTCGTCATCGATAGTGAACTCGTACGCCATGCGTGGCGTCTCATCACCGGGAGTGGTGGACGCGGCGCGGGAGTGCTGCGACGACGTCGTGGACGTCACAGAATTGTCTAATTCCGAAGTAGCCGAGAAGTTAGAGCTCGCGCAGGAGTCCAACTCGGAGGAGAACCGCTCCAAGGGGACGTTTTTATTCACTTTCATCAGCCGAGCGATGCGGAGCTGCTCCGCCTGCTTCCTCGCCTGCCCCTCCTCACTCTCCACCTCCTTCTTTTTGATAAGCAGTCTCAGTGTGTCTTCCAGCTTCTTGGTGGTGCGATAATAATCCTTCGTCGTGACCGCACACCCGGCTGGGATGCCTTCTGCTGCCTCGCGGCGACGTCGGCTGGGCATCACAAAATCGGCAGGAGAAGAACTCTTTCACACGACGAAATCAATCACAAAGCTAGTGAAGCGAGCTGGACTCAACGGCAATCGAAAATGCAGTGAAAAAACCCGCAGTACAATATTGGACACTAAGAGATGAATATCAAGATCTCTTTCCGTACTGTAAAGAAAAAAAAAAATGAATTTAAAGAAGGCATAAATAAAAAAATCTGTCACCTGAACACAGATAACCATACGACGTGATTTCACGCATTCCAATAGAATCACAACGAAGTCAAACTTTTATTTTTGCTTCGAAATTTTTGTTGGGTCTCACTGATGTCATCACTGCTTGTGTCTCTCATTGCAACGGCAGTGCATATATATGACCTAAACTTTTTTGCCACCCTAGAGAACAACATAAACTCACCCAAGGCAAGCGTCAAGCAAGGAAGTTCTCATTCCTAGGGGAAAATAAATTGATAATAATTAATAATTTGATATATTGATAATGATAAAGGCAAACAAAAACGAAGCCTCAGCAAAGCATCTCTAGACAGCCAAAATCCATAGAATGTAAATTAAAAATAAAATCACAAAAATGTTGAAAGATATAAAAGTAAAATAAAGAACCGATCCGTTGCAATATCTTATGTTTGAAGAAACTCACATCAAGCGAGCACCCAAAGTGAGCGCTGCTGCACAACAGTCATCCTTTCTGTCTGAAGCAAAATTAGAAATTTCTTCTCTGTATTAAAGTGAATCCTTTCACAGGTGGTTTTGGTGTCCTTTACTCAAACACCACATGCGAAGCAAAGTGAAACTCCTTCCCTCGCTCCGTGTGGGTGGGCTCGTTCAGCAGAATGTGCGGTAAGAAATCAAACAAGTCCTGATCCTGCCCGTACGGCCTGGAGAGGGAGCGAGCCGTTCCGCACACCCGGATAGGCGGTGTGGGGAAGGTGCCAGCCTGCCTATCCGCAGAAGGCCACTCGGCTTTGTCGCTGTCCTCGCTCGTAAGGCAGTTGCCCACGCTGGTGTCCAGCAGAGGTTGACGTCGTCGGAGGTGGTTGCAGTACTGCACCGCTGGATAGATATCACTATCCCCGCTGAGCAGCACCACCTGCGAGAAGAAGTGCCGAGGGTCGGTGAAGTGTTCGACCAGGCAGGTGGCGAGGGCCACGTCCACACCAGACTGCACCCACACATGCCCGGGCCCGTCAGGTGTGTAGCCACGCTGCTGCTTCATGGACCCCACCAACCGCGTCACCACGTTGTGCAGCTTCCCTGTGGAGTTCATTTCACCCACCAAGAACTCCCGGCGAAGTGCCACCTCCCGAAAGGCCGCTTCTCTGCAGTGGAGCGGCATCCCCGTCTCCAAGAAGTCCGTGAAGGCCTCGTGGCTGGTGTCGAACCAGAAGCCAATGGGCTCCATCCCAAAGATGTCGCCGAGATACGCCAACGTCTCTCGAAGTGCAGCAGTGGTCTTTTTATACTGCGCCACTCCCTTCAACGGCTGGGAATGCCCTACGACACAGCGCTCGAAGTACGGTCCGTCAATGACGACGGCCACTCGGCCTTGGCGATCCCGAGATTGCGACTGCGGGACATAGGCGGGCACCTCTTCGTGCGACGGAGCGCTCTCCACTGCTCCTCCGGACGGCAGCACTGCGGTGGAGAGGGGCAGCGCACCATCTCGAGGGTCTCGGTTGGGAGGGAGGGGAGCCGGGTACGGCTGGGGGGACCGCGGGTGGGAGGGGTCCACGTGACTCTCCCCACCGACGTAGTAATACCACGGTGCGGCAGTGGCAGCGCCGTGCATGGCCACGGGCACCGGTGCGGGCGCCGTGGTGCTGTGGCAGTCTCCCGCCATGTGTCCCTTTTGATGGCAGGAATTGCACACGACAGAGGGGCAGCGCGCCACGACGTGGCCTTGCTGGTGGCACATGCGGCAGACGAGACCTAGAGGGCACTGCGAGGCTTCGTGGCCGGGCTCCTTGCACTGATAGCACACTTTGCCACGGTTCTTGATGGGGCACTCCGAGGAGCGGTGGCCTTGAATGGAGCAGTGAAAGCAGTGCGTACGGCTCTGGCAAATCTGAGCGCTGTGGCCCATGGAGCCGCAGTTGAAACACCGGGTCTGAGGGCAGATGGTCATGACATGTCCCTCCTGATGGCAAGTGCGGCACTCCACCAGCAGCGGTACCGGGCAGCTCGCTTGGAGGTGTCGGGAAGACCCGCAGCGGTAGCAAACGTCGCTGGGAACAGTGTTCACAGCCTCCAACTGCTCCTCGCCTCTGGACCTCTTTGTTGCGGGACAATCCTGCTTGAAGTGCCCACTGATTCCACAATTGTTGCATCGGATCTGAGGGCAGTTGCGCTTGATGTGCCCTGCACCAAGACAGTTGTTGCAGCGGATAGCCGTCAAATTTGAGCCATGCAACAACTTCGGCGACAGCGGATACTTGCGCGGAGGCGATCGATTCGAGCTATTCAGTGGTGTGCCGTTGGCGGTCTCGCCTGCCGCTTCGCTGTGTGGATCTCCTTCTGCATTCAAGGAGTCTGCCATTTCATCGGAATGCATCGTCTCGAAAGAATGAATGTCACACTGCAATTCAGTCCAAACTTCTGAGTAATAATGGATTAAATCAGCTACTTACTAAGATATCTTAATACTTCTATTGCAAAAAAAATAACCTTATTGTACTACTTTAAAATACTATTTAAAAAAATGTTGTTTATGTTACTTAGTTGACTGCTCTGGGGTGAATTTAGTAAAATTTGAACTTGTTCTTCCTGAATATTATTATTATTTTAATGATTAGTGTTGTTGTTGCTTTTTAAGATAATAGGTATAAATAATAGTTAAAATATTATTTTTGTTCTGCGAAATACTCGTCTAATTTTTAACTACAAAACAACCAAAAGAAGCAAAGTGCGTTCAAGATAGTGAAAGCTCATGAGCAGTGGAACTACCGCTGCTTTACATTGGATGGAGGCATGAAAAGTGATATTTTTCAGAGCGGAAACAGTGCGAAACGAAGAGGAAAGAGATTCTATTTCTGCCCTTCTTCGTGTCCTCTACTTCTCCCGTATTGAAGGATTAGATCATTTAGGCAGTGGGCATGACTAATAACAGGATTCTAGCGGTGAACAATAAATTAAAAACAATCAATAATAATAAGAGCTGCAATACTCTTCAGAACGAAAACTAAAGGAAACCTAAAGGAAAAACTCCCGAGGCTCAGGTTGTTTGTGGTCCGCTCATCGTGTTTACGAACCCGGTTCACACCACTCAAAAAAAGAGCATTGCCGAGAAGCACACGTCCAGAACGCTCGGCCAGACGATCGTTCTTGCCGCGAGACAAGCTGCTTCGCTGGCACACCACAGCCGCAGTTCACTGCTGGGCCAGGAGGAGCAGCCGCCACAAGTCCACCGCTCCCCCGGCCGCGTTGGCCCCGACCCCCTCGCCCCCTCGGTGCAGTGACCGTGTGAATAGAAGGGAGCGTGTACGCCGCGTCTGTGGAAGAGGACCCTGCACCGAGAGAGCTGGTGCTGGAGGAGTGAAAGGAAGGCGGTGCCGGGGTGGAGCCAAGCTCGACCCCTCCTCGCTGTAGCAGCACCAGGTAGTCCTTGATGCGAATGTCACAGTAGACACAGATGGTCTCCACCTCCTCCAGTCCTGGTACCGCCTGTACGCCTCGGAAGTCAAAGGTGAGCATCACAGACTGGCAGTGGGGACAGCGCTGTTGAGGCTGGGGTTCAATGGCAGTGGCCTTAGGGAGTCCGATCTTGAGAAGGCACTGCGGGTACCCCGAGCAGGAGAGATAAGCGCCGGAACTGTTGGGGTGACGACGCAGCCGTAGGTCATTGGTACCACACGCAATGCACTTGGCAATCCCAATCTGCTCCTTTCCTTTTGCCAGCGCGCAGGTAGGATGCAGACACTGAAAGCAGCGGAAATCTCCAATGGATTCTACATCGGCCACATACTGCGCCGCGGGGCGGTGGTGGAAGCAGTGCGGGCACAAGGTGTAGCCCCCTCTCCCACTCCCTCTTCGAGCACTGCTCTCACGGGGCTCCGCCAGCAGAGCGGTGAAGCCGCACAGTGGGCACGTCACAGGCGGGTCCGTCACGTGGAGGTCCACGTACCGAGCGCTGGGCAGCCGATACTGTTCACGGCACTCGACGCACTGCAGCCATCGCCGCATGGCGGGGTCGTCAGCCGTCAGCCGCACCAGGCGAAGTGGTCGACGGCACTTTCCGCACAACGAATAACGCCCTGGCACCACCTCGACCTCCGTCAGAAACTCCGCAGCTGAGCTGACCTCCTCGTTTATGGGCTCGCCGGTGTCTGACAGCGCACCAGAGGGGGCTGACGGAACGCCACGACCGACAGTGCCACTGCCGCCCTGAAAGAAGTGGCGCACCAATCCACGAAATTCGTCTCCACGACTGCTGAGTCGGTCGAACACCTCCCGGTAGAACTTCACAGCAGCCTGCAGGACGTCTTCTTTGCTGGCTTTCCCCACGGTGATGTCCCCCATCGCTGCCTCCATCTGGGCACGAAGTTGGGGCTGTAGCAAGCTTGCCAGACCCAGCACCTCGTACGTGGCGCCGAGCGCCATCCCGAGCGGCATCGGGACCATACTCTGACCCACACGAGTAACGTACTGCCGGTCAATCAGCGTCTTGATGTGCTGCGCAATAGTGGCGTCGGTGCCGATCCCGTTCTCGTCCATCACAGAGATCAAGGCGGTCTCGGTCAGTCGGGGTGGGGGGGCAGTCACGGACTTCTCCAGCTTCACAGCGGTGGGCACAAACGTCTGGTGAAGCGTGTAGTTGGGTATCACGGAAGTCCCCGTCCGCTGGCCGTAGGGAAACACCTCCGTCCACCCCTTCTCCACAATGGTAGACCCTGTGGTCGTGAACACCTCCCCACCAAAGAGCGCTTTCACGCTGGTCTGCGCGTCAATCGCATCAGGGGAAATACATGCGAGAAAGTGTTGTGCGATGAGCAAGTACAGCTTGTACTTGTCTTGGTTGGGGTCCCCGTTGAATAATTTCGTAGGATGGATCGGTGGATGCGCCTTGTCGTTGTGCCCACCGTTCAATGGCTTACAGAAGCGCTTTCCCGTGTCGTCCAGCATCTTCTGTGCAAACGTTCCTACAACCGCGTGAGTGGTCTGAATGGAGACGAACTCCAGTAATTCCGCGTCCGTAAAGGAAAAGTAGTCCGTTTCTGTACGTGGGTAAGAGAGAAACCCCTCTTGATACAGCGACTCCGCGAGTTTCATACATTGCTCCGACGAGATGTGCAGGTGCGTCGCCGCCAACTTCTGCATCGTTACTGTGGCCAACGGCACTGGGCGCCGACGATGATTCTGTCGCTGCCGCACCTCCACCACCACGGCCACCGCCTCCTCGTCAGCGTCACCGAGTGTGGCGGCATCGCCCCGACGGAGCACTCCGGCGCGCTGCAGCATGTCTTGAAAGAGCACGGTGGCCGCCATCTGGTCGTAGATCTCACCTCTGCATCCGCTGAAAACACTTCTCTCGTGATACAGGCGGAAGGTGAAGACATCCTCTGGGAGAAAGCCCATTCGGTCCCACTCCCGACGAATAACGAAGCCTAAGGTAGGGAACTGGCACGGCCCAAAGCTCACGACACCGGAAATTCCGGGCAGGCTGTCGCGTAGCCGAAGTGTCTGATAACGTGTGAAGGCGGCACCGATGCGAAGATCCATCTCCTGACGCGCGTCGACCGCCTCGGACAGCTTCCGGTCCGGCTCTCGCAGGCGATCGATCGCGTTCTGAATATCACGTTGGGTCAGCGCTGAAAAGTGCGCACGCTTTGTCGTGAAACGCTGCTTCACGCTTTGAGCGATCTGCAAAACCTCGAATCCAATGTTCTCTCCTTCGCGGTCGCAGTCCAGCCACAGCACCAGCGTGTCCGCCCGCTTCATGAGCGTTTCTAAGTTCGTTTGGAGGTCCTTCAACGATGCTTTCACTGTCTTGGTCACGGGGGCAGTGAAGAGGTCTCGCATCGGAAAGCCGCTCCAGCTTCTGGCGGCACCCGTAAAGTCTTCCTCCATCAAGTGCCCCGCCACCGACGTCACGAGCATCGTGACCCCTCGATAAGGAAACTGAAACACAGGGTTGTACTTGGAGTGAGAGCGTGTGGTTCCAGGAGAGCCGTTGGCGAGCACCGCACTAATCTGTTTGGCCACGCTCGGTTTCTCTGCAACATTCAGCCACGTCGGCATTTCATTTTGTGGTTTCACTCTTGGTGCAGCTGCCCTTCAATCACGCCACGTACCTACTCGCTCGAGCCCGGAACAGTTTTTTTCTCTGCGGATAGCGTCGAGATGACTCTCTTACGCCAACAGCACGGATTTCTGTCAAAAGAGGAGACGAACACAAAAGCGAGTGATCGTTACGAGGAAACAAAGGTAAGTGCTAGGCAGAAGGAAAGAATCGCTCGCACTATTAATTTTAAAAAAATAATGGGGTGAACAGTGGCTTAGTGAACCTTAAAGTATTCAACACGAATGAAAATCAAAAGATAAAAAGAAGAGAAACCCAAATAGAGATGGATCCAGAAAAATCGTACATTTTTTTGAAAAAATTGTGTGTGTGCCACAAGATCATCCATCCACGCCGTTCACACGCACAATTCATACAATCCATTTTTTTTTTTTTCTTATTCTTTTTAAATACCACAATTCATGACATGTCAGTTATAGTAGAAAGGAGAAAGGGTTGAAATCAAAGGATACAAGAAGAGAAACCTCACGGATCACAACGAAGAGCGAGAAAAGCAGAAGAAGCTATGCGCCACCACTTCCAGAAAAATGCGTCTCGTCTTGTGGAAAGCTCGAACGAAAAACAATTTAAAATCCTCTTTCAGTTCATTCCTTGTTGTTTTGTTTTTGTTTTTGTCAACTCAAGCACCACACCGGCCCGTCACGAAGAGTTCCTAGTGGCACCACTGAAATGCCTTTACGTCTTGCGTTAGCGCAGCACTGTGACGTGCGCACACTTCGATCGAATCCTACAGTTTCTATCTGCTTCTGTTCGATTAGTACGGTTACTCCTATACATATATTCTTCAGTGATATTTGATTTCAGAAATAAATAAATAAATAAAAAGCTTTTCCTTTTTTTCCCATAGCTCTACAAATATTTGGGCTCGTTAGTATTTTTTCTTACAAAAAGAAAAAATGATTATTTCGTTCCTAATCGTCCTTCCTTGTATTATATTATTGTTTTAGCTTTGATGTATCAATTCCATGATTACAAAAGAAAAAAACCGGAACAATAATGAGCTCACAACAACATCAAAAGAAAGATCCGGGGGAGTAGTCAGCGGAGACCGACAAGACTTACGGCTGTTCTTCCGCCCAGAGGTTCAGGTTGTCACGGAGCAGACGCACAATCAGATTGGACTCCCTGTAAGCATCATCATCAAGATTCTCGAGGTCGCTCACGGCCTCCTCGTACGCCTGGCGCGCTAACTGGAAGCCCTGCTCGTGCTTCTTCATGATCTCGTAGTAGAAGACCGAAAAGTTGAGCGAGAGGCCGAGACGAATGGGGTGTGTGGGGGCCAGAGAGGACATGGCATCGTCCGAGGCCCGCTTGTACGCCTCCAGAGCCGCCTGTTTCTGCTGCTCCCCGTGGGCAATCTCCGCGTAGTAGCGGTGGTAGTCTCCCTTCATCTTGAGGTAGAACACCTTCGCCTCGCCGGCGCCGGCAGCAGGGATCAGGTAGGTGTCCAGGAGACTCAGCAGATCTTCACAGATGGCGGAGAGCTCCGCCTCGAACTCCTTGCGGAGGCTGGTGATGAGCGCCATGTTTCCGCCGTTGTCCCGACCACTCTCCCGGTTTTCGATGGACGTGATGACACGCCACGCGTTACGGCGGGGGCCAATCACATTCTTGTACGCCACAGAGAGCAAGTTCCGCTCCTCCAGGTCGAGCTCACTGTTCACTCGGACTACCTTGCGGATGCAGAGCGCCATCTCGTCGTAGCGCTCCGCCTCCTCCGCCAGCTTTGCCATGAACAGCAGGTCCGGGAGCGTCTCCGGGAGTGCGAAGGCAGTGGTGGAGGGCTTCGGCACCACCTCATTCTTAATCTCAGGATTCTGCCACTTGATCTGATCGGCCATGATCGTTACGGTACGTGTTTGTCTAAGGGGTTTAAAAGAGAGAGGAAGAAAAACAACTCGGTTGTTGGTAGAGGCCAAAAAGCAACGAGATAAGGCAAGAGCTAAATCTATAGCGTTCAAAAAGAATGAAGGGAGAAAAAACTATCAAAACACTCTTGTAGAAAAAGAACCTTGCGTTCTGCCGAAGATTAGAAACGTAAAAAATAAACAAATAAGAATAAGTACTGACAATCGAAAAGAGCAGAGCACAGAAGTGCCAACAAAATAGCATCACCAACTAATCAAAGCGATAGAAATGAACGTATTTACCAAATGCGCAAAAAGTGGTGTAAAGTGAACCTCTGAGAAAAAAATGAGGCAATTTACACGCAGACACAATCTTGATATCAAGAGCTGAGTGAAATACTTTTTTAGATTTCGGAAAAGATGCTTTAGCACGAAGACTGAGGAAGACCTCCGTAACGCTGCACACCGTTGTTGCCTGATGAAGTGTCAACTACCAGAAGCTAAAAGGCTCATCAAGAAGAGATTCTTCTTTTTTTCTCCTTAACTGTAATGCTGCTTCTCGGCAGTTTTCATCTGTGGTAGAAACATTGTGAGCTGTGGTCTTCCATTTAGCTCTTTGATTTACTCTTTATATTGTTCTATGAAGGAGAAGTTTTTAGTTCATTCTATGATTAAGTGGGCATCTCTCAAAAAAAAAAGATTGGTACGAGCAGGAAAGAAAATTTTCAGTTCCGTGCTGCCGAGCTGTCTTGCCAACTGCTCTATATGATAAATATATGATGTTTCCATGCTATTGCGAAACTTTAGCGTCATGTGATTTCCTTCACGAGCTAGTGCTGGAGAAGGGAAAAAGCATTCAGTGGGAAGTGAGTATTCATTTTCACATCTCTGCGAGGCGATCGTGCAGTCGTGCTGCCCTTTCATTCTGCTGGCGTAATATCTCCATCACATCCGCCCCACCGAACGGAGCGGCCACTGCTAAGTTGGGCAGACTCGGGCCGGCCGCCTCGTCACGGTGGCACTTGATCGCTTTCGTGAGATGAGTGTCGTGCTCCTTCTCTACAAGGGCTCGCAGCAGCTTGCGGCGCAGGGAGTCCGACTTGGCCTCCTCCACCTTCAGCTGCTTCCGAAAGTGCCGGGACTCCTGCTTCAAGCTTTGTATTTTCGCTGCGCTAGCCTCCTCCACATCGCGAAGCTTCGATTCCAACTGACGAGCACAACGGTTCGTCTGCTGGAGCTCTTCGTCACGAAACTTGAGCTGCATTTGATGGCGCTCCACCTCCACTTCCAGCTGATCACGACCCTTGAGAGACTCGGCGAGCTCCTCCGCATGACGCTGAATAACGCTAAGACGCTCTTCGCTGTGTTTCTTCTCCGACAGGGCCCACGCCTCCTGCTGCACAGCAGCGTCGAGCTTAATCAGAATTTGCTGTTGCTGCTGAAGAAGGGCTTCACTACGTTCTTGTTCATTGCGGAGTGCGACACGGCAGTGCTCCAGCTCTTCCCGCAGTTGCTGCATCGCAAACTGATCGCGCTGCGCGTCCTCCTTCAGCACGCCAATGGTGCGTCGAAGCGCTGTGACCTCCGCGACGCTCTCCTCACGGGCGTTCTGCACTCGTCGCTCGGTCTCCCGCTTCAGCTCCGAGACACGGTCCTTCTCCACCGCGACATCCGTCAAACTCTGGCGGTACTGTGCCGTCAGCCTCTCCATGCGGGACGTGAGAACCCGCTGGTCCTCCTCAGCCGTGCGGTGCAGCATCGCTACAGCCGCCTCGTGCTCCGCACGCGCCTTCTCCAACTGCTCGCGGGTGTTGCTCACTTCCTGCCGGAGGTCCTCCACGCACAGCTGCGACGACGCCGCTTCAGCGGAGAGCCGCTCCTTCAGCAGGGCGGCGTCGTTCTGGAGCGCGACGGACCTGCGCAGGGCCGCGTGCATGTCGTTCACATCCGTCTCCATGGACCGCACGCGCTGTTCCAAGTCTAAGTTCCGAGACTGTTGCTCTCGGAGGGCATTATGCGCGGAAAGGATCTGCTGAGCACACTTCTCTCGCTCCTCCGACAGTTGGCCGTTTTGCACGGCACAGCGCTCCTCCAGTTCTTGCACCTGCTTCTGCAGCTCTTGCACGCGACTGCTGTTAGTGGCAGTGGAAAGGCGCTTCTGAAGATCCTCCAGCTGGCCCTTGAGCTGCTCTACCTGCTGCTCATGTTCTAAAATCGTGTCCCCTACGCCTCGGCGCGCGTTTTCTAGTTTGCCCTTCATGCACTCGAGGGCGATGTTCGCTTCCAAGTACTTATTTTTAAACGACGCTGCCTGCTCGAGATCTTCATGAAGTTGTGCCACTGTCTTTAAACGGTTCTCCTCCCGCTTCTCGAGTTCGGCAATGCGCTTTTGCGAGCGCACGTTAATCTCCCGCTCTTGCTTTAGCTCCTCCGTCATCGCATTGAATTTAGCGTTGAGAACAGAAAAGTTCTCCTGGAACTCCGTGCACGCCTGCACCACTTCCGCGTAAGAAGCAGTCATGCTCGCCAATCCGCGTAGCAGTAGCTGTGCTCTAAATTAAGTTGTGAGTGGGAGAGACAAAAATAAAAGAAAAGAAAAAAGGAGAAAGAAAAAAAATATATTGACTGGACCAGTTTCTTTGACATTTAGCCGTGTCGTTCCGGATCAAATCTCTTCTCCCCGTTATTTCATATTAACCTATTGGGTTCAATCATTATTTTTTTCCGGCTGGTAATGTTTCTTTGTTGTCGTTTTTGGTATCTCTGTGAACAAGAGAAGGACACTGGTAGTGGTAAGGATTTAATAGAATGTGTGCACTCGGCCACCAATCCCTGCAGAAACCACCCATGATGTCGCCACCGTGGGCTTTGGGACCACGCTGCAATCGGCTACTCGGAGTCCCTCCAGTCCTAGCACACGAAGCTGCTCATCCACCACGGCACCCATCGCACAGGTCCCGAAGACGTTCCCACAGCCGTGGAGCACTACCTGCTGCTGAATGAATTGATGCACCTCCTGCTCAGTGGAAAGATTCTTGCTGGGGTGTGTCATTCGGACCTTTAAATGATAAAAAGGTCCCGCCGGCTCGTGCTTCTCATTGCTATAGTACGCAGAGGGAAGTTTGGGGTCCGACAGGCGGGCAATCCACTGGAGCCCCTCGTCCATCGTGCGCAAGTCGTGGCCCTCTGCATCACTCAGAAGATTCCACTCCACCAGAGTCCGCTGCGCCGCCTCGTCCCATGCGACACGACCTCGGCTGCGCGGGTGGTGATGCACCGCCTGGAAACTGAACCCCAAGGGCTGCAATCTCTGCCTCCACGTAGAGAGTAGGGAAGATATGTGATGCCCATCATCCAGTGGTGTGAAGAGAGGGTGGCGATAAAAGTCGATGGAGAGGTCTGGCTCGGATACCGCGGGCGACGAACGCAGAAAGACGCCCGCCTCACACAAGGCGCTGAACACTCCAGTGCCCTGCTCCGTGTACTCCCGCCACTGCTGCCAGAGGTACCGCGCATTACGAGGATGAAGTCCCTTTAACGTCATCGCGTTAGTACTGGGGTCGGTCATCATCCGCATCTGCACGCCGATCGCAGTGGGAGCGATCAGGTTTGCGCCAACGGCCTCATTGGCCAGCACTCGCCCCAAGGCGCCGCCAATGCCACTTCGGAGCAGCAGGGCCGGAGTCTCCACTGCCCCGAGAGCGAGAATCACCTGCCCGCCCTTCAGCTCCACCGCATCGTGGTCGCGTGTATGGCGGCACCGCACCCCGGAGACTTTCGATCCGTCGACAAGAATTTCCTCGGCCCGGGTGGAGGTGAAGAGCCGCACGCCTCGGCCACCTGCTGCATCAGCAACGCAGGAGTCAAGAGAAAGAATCACCCGCTCGCGCCGTGGAAGCGAGACGAGGGACTCGTAGAAGGAGTAGCCCTCTGCGCCACCTTGGTTAAAGCTAGCGGTGGGTGGCAGGCCAGCGGCTTCACACGCCTCGTAGAACCGAATGTTTAGGGGGGCATCCACGACACTTCGAGTGGCGTGACGAAGCGCTGCCAGTTGGATCGGCACACTCTCTGGGAGGGGAGAATCCCCAGTGCACGGCAGTGTTTCTCGTAGAAAGGGAGAGAAGGCGTCCCAGCCCCACAACGCACTTCCCCACGCATCGCACTCCCCAGCGCTCGGGCGGACTCCTTTGAGGTCAGACACCTGCGTCGTTCCGCCAACCCCACAGCCGCTCCACAGCGCAACGCGTCGGCCCGCCGCGTGCCGCTGTGGAGTGCTGACATGGCGTTGTACCGCACTGGAGTGGTGCCCGCCTAAAGGAAGTGAGGGTGCAGCAGCTTTCCGGAGCAGCAAGGGCTGAAGAAGCGGAACGCGCTGCAGCAGGGTGGAGAAGCGGTTCTCCTTCTGGGATGGTGCTTCTCCTTGTTCAATCAGCGCGATGCGGGAGTCCGGGAATCGATTGGCCAGGCCCCGCACCGCCGCTAAGCCAGCAGTGCCAGCGCCAAGGACAATAAAGTCAAACGACTTTATGCTGCCGAGCATTCCGCGGTGTTCTATGGTATTCCCTTCCAAGCAACCGTTTGGTTCGTACCGCCAATCGAAACCTCAATAAACGATTGTGATTGAGGTGGTCTACTTGGCGAGTAGATACTTTTCTTCTTTGCGATGTGTGAGGACGAGAAATCACACTAAAAACCGAGCAGTGAAGCAAAAGAAGTAAGAGGGAAGTAGAAGTGAAAATGAACAAGGACACGCGGTAATCTCCCTCATGTGATCAGGAAACAGATATCAGTTTACATTTAAATTAATTGCTTCCTTCACTCCTTCCGTTGCTTTTTATTATCATTATCTTTCTTTGATTGCTGATTGGGAACTCAGAGGCTAATCGCTTCAGAGAGATTCATTAGCATCTCCTCACAGCGGTCCATTGCCTCAAAAAATGGTGTGTCCTTGAGCGAGTCCCAGGCCATAAGGTCCACTTGCACCACGCGTCCCTTCTCGCCAGCCACGACAGTGCTGCTCGGCATGGAGCGATAATCCCCAGAATCCCCCATCTTCACCTCTGCGTACTTCTCGTGTGTACCGCATGGGTGGGACCAGTCCCTGACGGGTCCCACCGCCCGATGCATGTAGCCGCAACAGACCTCGCCAACCTTGATGCTCCATTCCACTTCCACAGGATTCTCTTTCATGTGAAGGGCCGCTTCAGACGAGCACACGAAGTCTTCTCTGGATGTCAGCAGCAGGTTTGTGAACACATGGCGCAGAGGCCCCTCCGTGGGCTCCAGCACTCGATCCAAAAACTCGTGGAGGCACGGTGGCACCCGTCCAAACAGCAAGCTAGCGCCGTGGAGCTCCAGATGGCAGATCCACGGCCGGAGTGGGACGAGAGGAGTGGAGGGTGGCGAGGTCGATGCGCCGAGTAAAGCCTCTAGCGGGCGGAGCACCGACCAGAGCCGAGGAAGAGACGAAACAGGAGACGGGTGAGAGGGGGGCATCGGCACTGCCTCTCCATTATCGCCTCGAAGCGCGGGAAATGAAATGCGTACCACAGTGGAGTGAAGGGAGTAATCTTCCGCTGGAGTGGATTGAGCTTCGCTGAAGGCACTACTGGATCCTGTTCTTCGACGGGAATAGTGGTCCCTCACTGCAGCTGTGCGACGTCGCCGCAGTCGGTGAGAGTGGAGTGAGTGCACTCCCAAGTCCAATAACTCCACCTTAGCCGTCAGAGTCTTCCCCTCGAACTGAAAGGAGAAGGTCAAGTCACTCGTTTTTTCTTGGGGGGGCGTTAGCGGGTGCCCCTCAGTATTCCTCGTCCTAGCGTTCAGGAGGTGGTCTAGATCACCACGCGTCGGCGCCTTCTTTCCTACCTTCTGGCAATGCGTGTCCGTGAAGGAGAGCAGCATGAGGGCACTGAGGCGCAGTCCACTCAGGAGGCGATACCGTGTCACCTCCTCCGCAGCGGGTGAAGCCCCTGTCTCCATTCGCAGTGCAGCCTCGGAGTCCGGCGCGAGCAACAAATCCAACGGATGCACAGGCGGAGCCATCTCGGTCTTTGGAGGGGAGCTCAGCGGCTGCAGCACAGAAGCGTACAGCACCGTCAAATACTCCGCATCAAGCAAGAGGTAGTCCGTCTCTGGTGGAGCAGTCGAAGGGGTCTCTACCGCACTCGGCTCGTCGCTGCTGGTTTCGCTCCTCCGCTCCGAATGAGACCGGCGCCTTGCACGACACTCCGCAGAAGAAGATTCTGCTTGTCCGTTTGAACTCTGCGTCAAGAATTCTATTAGCAACTCCCAGGGGGGCTCGGCTAGATATTCTTCCAATGAGTCTTCCCTGTACACCGAAGACGCCGCTTCCGCCTCTATATGGTTAAAAAACGTTGGAAATCCAAAACGCATCTCCTGTTTCGCCACTTCAATGCAGCGCCTCCTTTGTACGGAAGGAAAAGAGACATTCGCCTCGGATGTGTCATCCACGAGGGAATCCAAAAACGTGCTAAACGTGTGCACCATCTTCACAGCACAGGGGTGCACCCTACGGGCACCGCCAACGTCAAACCACCTCGCCCCACCCGCGAATTCGCACAGATGAATCAATCGGCGCAGCCACGACTGCACCTGCGGGACAGACCAAGGAATGACACGACGTGGGGCATCAGAGACATTTTCTCTGTGCTGAACTTCTAAGCCGAGACGCAGTGGGTGCCCTGGGACGGGAGCAACGACACAAATGAGGTCTCGCTCTACCGACTCCACAACAGAAAAATGGAAGTCTTGGGGTGACGCTTCTCCTTTTTGTTCGCTGCCACTCCCATTCGAAGGACTGAAATGGGATGGAGGCTTTCCGAGAATTGCCTCTTCGGATAGCGACCCCACTGCCATGGCAAACCCTATGGTTCGCAGCTGTTGGTTCAGACTCGATTCGATGGGGTAAAAAAATTGGATAGCCCGGGCCAAAATGGAGTCGTCCTTTACTTGACCCTCATCGAAATAGAGATAGGAACGAATAAAACACATTCCCTATTACCTCCCTCTATGTCTGTTTTGTGAGATTTCTTTTAGGACACTAAAACTGACTTTCCATCAAAAAGAGAGATTTCGTTTCTGTTCTCTTCGTTGTTGTGTGTGTGGGGGGACGGAGGGGAGAAGAAGACAATAGACAATCTTTTTTCTTAATAACAGAGAATTATGTTCATTTAGCCCGAACAATACGGGGATTCGGGCCACTTACTTTACCTTATTCTAAAGATCTCAGAAAAAACAATCGAAGAAATCACAGAAGCCAAAGAACGTGTAGTCCATAAAAATAATTTTAATCCACATTATTCAGTAAGCCAGTTAAAAGAGTAAACAAACACAAAAAAAAACTTGTTTTCCAGAAGTCGAGTAGTACTTCTTTTCTCAGCAACATCAACTTATTGTGCATCAGCAACACAGGGGGGTTGCATTGACGGACAAAGCAAAAAAATCGGATAAAAGAAAAGAATAGATATAATGAAGAACAAGTCGAGCACTGCGTTCATTGATTAGATCTACTATTCCGTGTTCAAAGTACTCCCTTTGAACTGAGCCAAAATAACCAATAAAGCCACGACAACAGAGGAAGAACAATGTTAAAAGCGCGACAAATATAATGTCACCCTCCCGCTACAATCGCAGGTCACTCTCAAACATAAAACGCTCTCGGTCAATAGGGTCTAGCTGATGCCAATCCGGTATATCGGCTGCACTTGGTACATGTAGAAGAATCTTGCTCGACCGGTTCGTAAAGCACGGCACTGGCTTCTCGTGAAAGAGGACATTCACCCACGACTTAAGATTTCCGTTGACAGCTGCAAGCGAAAGTGCATCCGGGGCGTAGTAGTGTGGCAGGCATTGCTCCCAGTCGATCACATCTTCGGGATGACGGGCAAGGCGATCCACCAGCAGGTTCAGCACTTCTTCAATGTCTGCTTTCCTTCGACTTGCGATCGAATGCAATGCGGGTAGACGCCGGTACTCGTGCTTCGTGAAGTCAATGTTGATCGACGAGTTTTCCAAAATCAGTCTTAGCCATTGCACCGGCTTAAAAACAAAATCCAGCGGGGGGCTCAGCTCTGAGGTTTCCCTAAACCACACGTCTGCCCCATTTCGAAGGCAATTCTTCAATTCTTTCCACTCTTGCGCATCCAGTGAGTCGATCACTGCACTCGAGCCGCGCCAAAGCTTTCCCGTGTACTCGTCTGCACGGATTATTGCTGCACGGCCGACATCAAAAGTAGCGGTGTTGTCCCCCAGTGCCATCCAGTCCCACGCCCACACCACTGGTATGGAGACTGGTTCCAGTAAATCCCCGAAATAGGCCGTCTCTTGCTGCAGCGCCCCCCAACTGAGAGCTAAGCGCTGCTCTCGAGCTAAGGCGCAGAGCAGCGGCTCGGCTTCCCAATGGATCTCATCTTCGGGATGTGAGGAGTGGCGCTGCAGAAACGCATGGAGCAGACGAACAAAGTGTTCGTCAATCAGAGTGGAAAGGGTCGCTATCCCATGAAGCACACTGCGTTCCCAGCAAATTGAAGTGGGGGTGAAGTTCACCTGATTAGGGGTCTTCAAGCATATGATCGCCGCTTCTACAAAGCCGCTGGTGACAAACTTGGCCATAATAGGATGGTCTCGCTCCCTATCGTCATCAAGGGTAAACATCATCACATCCGCTCCCTCTGCTACTAAGCGTTCTATTTCCTTCAAGTACGTGGATTCGTTGCTGGAAATAGTCTGAGGGTTCACGTCAGAAAGCTTCCACAGCTTCCCTGTAGCACGAGTCGTACGGTACCATCGGGTGACACCCGAGACATCAAAGTCTTGCTGTAGTTCGGGAGAAAGAGCGTTCCAGTCCCACTCCCACAAAATTCCCGTTAAAGGAATTCCGTTGGGGTATTCTGCACGCAGCGTTTTGAAATACGTTACTTCTCTCATCGACACCCACAGCACTGAGAGAAGCTGATTCTGTGTCACTAGCCACAAAAAATCAACGGGATCAGGGTTCCCATACACCTGAGTCCCCGGTTTCCATAAATTATTCCACTGAATCTCGTCTTCCGGGTGGAATTGAGTGCGCTCGAGCACCGCTTCCAGAACCTTCAGATTGTAATCGCTCGACCCAACATTGGCTTCTGCCACTGCATGGAGAACCGAGTCCTCCGAGACAAGAAGCTCGTCGAAATCATAGAAGGAAAACTGAAGGGCGTTCGGCGACTCCAAGCACGCGAGGACGGCTTCCATATTGCCTTGTATGATAAAATGTGCTAGAAGGGGTCGACGCCGCTGATACGTCGTGCACCACATCTCTGCCATGATATCCACGCCGGCCGCCACGTAAGTCCTGAGGGTGTGAAGAGTTTCTCTCCATGTCTTCGTTCGCATGTCGTACTTACAGCAAGCACACACTCGCTGTAGAGTGGGCTCCTTCGACGGCACAATGGGAGAGTGAGAAAGACAGGTGCTCTCAGTGTCCATGGTGGAGGAGCAGGATATGTGCAAGATGATACGGATTCCTAAGATGTAGAGAGTGCCGCGTTAAACAATGAAAAACTCAACGGCCAGAACCGCAAGTTGTACCTAAATCCGCGTTAGACAAAGAAAGCTAAATGGCCTTCACCAATTACAACAAAGAAGAAAAGAAGCAAGTAACTTTCTTCATTGACGCGAAAGAAAAAGTGATTTTAAAAAATTTCGGTTCTCCAAAAGAGACAGATACTATTGATATTTTTCTTTGTTTCTTTTTGGTTGGTTTGTTTGTATTTTGTTAAGCGGACTACGCACGTTGTCGGAATCACAGTCGATATGCCATGCATGGAGCTACGGCTGCTCCACAACATATTCCTTCCACACACAAGTCCAATCCGCGACACTCTTTGGCATCTTCTCCACCACAGCCGAGTCTAAAGGTCCTGCCGCACGCAGCATGCGAGTCACACTCTCCCTCAGTTCTCGTCTGGCAGATGGATGTGCGGTGCTGCTGCCATCCGTGGTGGTCTCCCCACCTTCCATCCCGTCCCGGATCTCCGCCAGAGTATAGTACACCTCCTCGGGTATGGTGGCGGTGCAGGGCGGTGGGGGGGGCGGAACTCGAGACCCGAGCACCTCTATCACCGACCGGAACGCTAACGGTTCATACTGCGCCAACATCTGCTGCATGCGAGGCAAGAGCATAATGTTATGCCGCGCTACATCATTTCGAATGTACTGCCAGCTACTACCGTGCTCTCTTGCAGCGCTGTCTACATTTTTTCGCACCACCGCGCGGTTCCAATACGACTGCATTTCAACGCGGTATCGCGTCTGGGTGCGCATCAGAAAAAACAACCGTTTCAACCCCACTTTTCTCTCCAGACGCGCGCGCCCACGCAGCATGCCTCGAATTTTATCGAGTTCAATGTTCGCTCGATAATTAAGCGACACGGAAGTACAGCGCAACATGGTTTGCTTCTTGTTTCTTGCAATCTGATCTCTCTTTCTTTCCTTTCTTTTATTTCTTATTACTCGATGCTGTTTACACTCAAATTGGTGCTGCTGAAGTTTTCTTTTAGTGGATCGAGCTTCCCAAATCGAGTACAACAAAAACAGGTTTAAAGTTCAGAAAAGGGGAAAGAGAAAAAAATAAAAAATGGAAGTTGCACTTCGTGAAAAGACATTGCATTCATTCCAAAGCTGCTTTGCTTTGCTAGACGCTCCACAAGGTTACTAATTGATTACAAGAAGAGAGTTTTCCGGTTCAGAGTAACTGTCAATATAGGAGTCTCCCTCACACTTCAGCGGGTTCCTCGGCGAGAATAATTTCTTCTTCTGGTTCGGTGAGGCTCTCGGCGTTCGCCGGGCTGTCCTCTATCGCATCCGGCGTCGCCTCATCGTTGGGTGAGAACGACTCCGACATGAGTTTATCAATGAACACATCTAACTCTTTATCGGAGCTACCAGCACTTTGATGTTGTCCCTTGTGGCCCAGTAGCAGACCAGACGGATTCGGGTGATGACCGGGCTGAATAAACCAGCGGTAGTACTCATCATCGTAGATCTTCTCCTGCTGCGAGGCGATTTCGAGCTTGTAATCCAGCTTACCTTCCACAGCCTTATGCCGAAGGTCCCGTGCCCAGCTCTCCACCCCGCGCTCAGCGCGTTGAAACTCACCCCACAGCCGCTCTTTCAGCAGCTTGGCTCCTTCCTCCTCACCCGCTCCTGTGCCCTCCGTCGCTTCCTTCGACGGCCAGTAGTTCCGTGACCCCTCTCTCGTATCCCGTGTATACACACGCGCTTCAGCCTCCCGGTACTGTTGCTCGTAGTACGCCTTGGAGCCCTCCGTGTAGCCGTGCATACGCCACGAGGAGGGTGTGTCTTCCCATGGGTGTCGGGCCATCTCGTAAAAGTTCACATTGGTCGGCACATGAGCATTACTCTGCAGCGGCTCCACGACAGGGACGCCGTCTGGAGTCCGCTCCCCAAGCCCTTGCACCACCTCCAGACCCCCAGCGTCATCCACCATGCCCTCCAGACGCTCCGCCTTGCGGCAATAGAGGTCCGAGTAGAATGGCGCCACGCCGTCCACGGTGTACTGCAATGGGGCCCGCAGGGAAGCGGTGAGCGCCGTCTTTTGATCGGTGGTGAGGTCTTCCAGAGTCCGTGGGCTCCACCTCGGCCGCAGTGTGAAGGTGTGTCCACTCAGCTCCACATGGCGCTCGAAGACTTTGTCAAATTGAGGGAGAGGACGAAGTGGGTGAAGGGACTTGTGAAGGTTGACCTCTCTATCTCGTTTGAAATCCTCCCACTCTTCCGCCGACAGAGCCGTGTACTGCCCGACCTCGAAGAAATCCGGGCGCCGCATTGCTCGAGCCATATACTTGAACTCCACGTCGAGGGTGTCGCTGAGCGACTTGACCTTCTCCTCCGAGCCGTCTCCACGGACTTCCTGCAGGAGCTCCCATGCCGCGTGCAGCGCATAGGGCGAGGACAGCAGCAGCTGATGCTTCACGGCGTAGGCCCACTCGCTCAGGTGCAGGGAACAACGTTTCACTAGAAAGTAAATGGGCGAGTACGTTAAATTCTCATTCGGATCCTCCAGTCCCGGATCATTGTGCAGCACCGCCACCAGTTGTTTGTCGTTGTAGATAGGGCAAGAGTCCAGCGTGCCCACGTACCAGCCAATTTCAATCTCCCTCTCCAACGGCATCTTCAGTGCAGAGAGGATGGCACGTCGCAGGGCCGTGAGCGCAGTGGTGTCCTCTCCAGACGCCCACCTCTTCGCCGCCTCCGCCCCCGTGGGGATCTCAAAAATGTGCTCAAAGCTGGCCATGAGATTCTCACATCCTTCGAGCCGGGCGTACACATGACGCGAATGCGGGGCATCCTGCAGGCGGATGTACGCCTCGTATTCCTTTTCTCGCTGTGCTTGCCAACGACGTAGCTTTTCGCGGTCCTTGTGCACACTCACCTCCAGAGTGCCTCGACGCTCCAGCACGTAAGAAGTGAAGATCTCCGCTGCCTGTCGTACCTCCATAGAATCTTCCGGTGGAGTAGCGTCAAACGGGTCCAGGGTATAGCGCAGGTGGTGCTTGTCGAGCTCCCGGATGCCATCCTCTACAGAAGTTAGTGTAAAGGGGGTGGTGCGGCACGCGTCGGAGGTGTTGAGAGGATCGGACAAGGACAGCTGTTCTATTTCTCCCAAAGTCTGCATCACCGCCTCGACACTCGGCTGGTCCGCAAACGCGTCCTCCACCCACTGGGCCCTTACCGGGGTCATGGCACAGCGCTCCATTTCGGAGGAGTGCGTCTCCTTCATTCGGAAACACGTATCCAGCAAGTGTCCGAGTTGCCACGCGATAGCGTCGTTGTGCATGTGCTCGCTGGTGTTAAACCACTCGTGAATGTGGTGGGAAACATCGGGGAGCGGTGTAAACAAGTCCGTCCAGCCTAACCGTAGCGCATCGCCGGCGAACAGGGACGTCCCTGTCAGAATCACAAACTCGGACAGACCAGGAAACTTCAGCGACGTTTCAGGACGAGCCAGCCAGCGGGTCATGCCACCGAAAGGCGTTAAACCGAGCTGAGGACCGTCAAAAATGAACTCTGAAATATCCTTTAGGGCACAGTACTTGGAAGCTAGAGCCACTCCGCACCCCGTGCCTCGGCACTTCCCGTTCACGAGGGCCATGAGCGGCCGGGCAGCAGAGTGAACACGGCAAATGAGTGCAGCATGGGCCCGCAGTGCGTCCATTGCTCGGTCTTCGTACCGCTGGGCATCCCTCTGCCGCTCGCTCCGCTGGGCCTCCTCCATCTTCGAGGGAGGGGTTCGCTCCACACCCATCACCGTGAGACTGCCCTGGTGGATGCTGTCGGCACTGGCTTGCTTTGCTTCGGCAGCTTGCTGGCGGAGGTGATCGGCCATTCGGAGGTCAAAGCCAAGTCTCTCCAGGTCCAGGCCGCCACAGAAAAAATCTGTGACGCCGGACTGCGCCGCCTCCAGCACCGTGAGCTTGGAGTACACGGCACTGGTGGCGGTGTCCAAATGTGTGTTGAGCTCCTGCGCCAACTGGGTGGAAAGTGTCTGGTGACGCTTCGGCTCGTTAATGTACAAAATTTTAGAGAATCGACCGTCTCGGGAGGTGAGCGAGTGGCTCTTGTTCAGCGGTTGGGACATCGCCTGCATCATCTGTCGATCCATTTCCCCAAGAAACGGTGCATTGAGGCCTGGAACGAGACCGTAGGTGGGGCCCTCCGTCTCCATGTTAAAGTAGGACATTTCCTGCGTATCCGTCTGCGTCACAAGGTCCCCCAGAAGACTCGGCGAGTCGATCGCGTTCAGACGGATGTCCCCTTCCCCTGGTCGGCGCTTCGAGAACATGCGATTCCAGTGTTCCGGGTTCGAAAACACTTTCTTGTAGGGGTCAAACTGCGGGTCCAGGTCCGAATGCGAGTCCATGGATGGATCTTGCTGACTAAACCAGCGGTGTGCATTGTCGTACGGCACCTCTGCTTTGGTAGGAGGAAGCGTATCGAAGAAATCAAACGCCACACGCTGGTGCCGGTGCGGCAGTCTCGCTTGCCCCTGCTCCTTTCCCCAGTGTAAGTAATCAATGTAGTCTTTGGTGACGCGATATCGTTGGTGAGTGTTGTAATGTGTGAGAAATTGAATGCCGGACTGCCGGTTAGGGTGACTGGTGTAACGCTGATAAAAGCGAAACTCGATGGGGTAAGACAATGGACGATACTCACGCACGTCGAGCGTCTTGAGACCACGTTTGGATGTCTGTAAAGCCCCTGACGATAGAAAGTCCAGCGGAGAGGAGAGTCTAGAAGCTGAACACGGTGCTGGACTCCTTGCGCACTTCTGGGTATACGGAAAGAGCTTCATGGAAACGTTTCGGCGAAAAAGATACCGTTGGCTAGTTTTCAAGTGAAAATAACGTGTGAGGGATCCGCTGTGCCACAGACGAAGTTGATGACGCATCATCTTTGGTCAAGAGTTATAATTTGAAGTTACGTATAAAAGAAAGATTAGGTAGCGTACTTCTTCCTACTCTTAGTGAAAGGTTCTCCCAATACTGTGAGAGGTAACTTGTTTACTGGAGCTGTTGCTGTTCTTAGAGATACCTCTCTTCAGCTTGACTGGCTGATAATTGGAGTCCTTTATTAACAATGACAAAAGCGAAAGGTGTTTGCGCTACCCTACCCTGGCATAAATCAATTTTTTATTTCCCTTTTTTTATCAGAACACAATAAAAATTAAAGCGAAGGCAAATGTTTCACATTTTTAGTTCCAGTCCAGACCCTTCGCGTGTCGCATAGCAATTTAACAGTATTTTTTTTTTATGATAGAATGGTTCTCCTGTTTACGGCACCCGAAAATAATAAACGAGAAGAATCAACAAACAAATATATTCAAAAAAAAAAAAAGGAAGAGAAGGCTATTCCGTCCAAATTCATCAGTAGCACTTGTATCACTCGTTTTTTTTACGCTCCTCAGTTGTTTCTTGAGTCACTTTATCAACCAGGGAGCCAAATGGAACGGCGCCGAAAAAATATAAAAAAAGAGACGTATTAAAATAAAGGATCATTACGCATCATTCTGTTGTCTCTACCTAACAAGTGCGTCTGGAGGTACTCGTCTGCACACCGCACGACTCGTTTAGTACATTCCGCCTCCGAAACCGCCGAAAGCCCCTCCTCGTCCAAAGCCACCGCGACCTCGGAACCCCAATACTCCAGGAGGGGGGAGGAGATCGTTATCCGGCTCGCCAGGAAAGACCTCACCCCGGCCTCGGCCACCAAAATTTCCGCCCGGAAGACCCGCAAAACCGTTCGGGTCCATCGTAAACATGGGGTCGTACCGCGGTTGAGCACCAAATGGCAGTTGTCCTGGTGCCTCGCCTTCGCCTCCGCCACCACATCCCTCCCGCAAGCCCTGCACATACCCAGCAAAGTTTCCTCGGCCCACCAGACTGCTTCCAGAGGGGTTCAACGAGCCTCCTGGCAGAAGGTCCCCCCGCCCGTATCCGGTGGCCGCATTCGAGTTCGGCCCCGCCGCACATAGAGGTCTGCCCCCAAAGCCGACTTCAGTGTCAAACCCAGGATCCGTAACGCCTGCTCCGAAGGGGCGCTCGAGCAGCTCCGTTCCTTGGCTCGCCTGTGGTGGGGGGCGGGTCTGCTGTACAACTTCTTCCATAATGCTGAAGGGACGAGCCGGCGCTCGCAGCCCAAAATCCTCCTGGCCACTGGTGGAGGGAGGGCCTTGGGATGGCTTAGAGTCGGAGCTGCGGCCACTACCAAACGTGTACATGGCGCGAGTGTAAAAAAGAGAGTCCTCCTCTTGTTTGTTGTTGTTTTTTTGTTAGTGAATCACTAGAAAAGGCGTGGTAGCACGAGATATTTCTAAAACTAAACAGATCAAAAATAATATTAAAAGCAGCACATCATTAAACAGTGATTCGAATCAATTCAATTAAGCACAATGAATCAAGATCAACCTTTTTTTTATTATTCTTATTTTTCTTATTTTTTTACAGTAGAAATCGTTTTCTTCTGCACAGTGTTGGAGCCCCTCTGGCTCTCGTATCAGCAACTTAAAAGACGGAAACACAAAACCTTCTTTTACTCTTTTTTTTGGGTTGTTCCTTTTTAAAATTCTTTTCTACTTTCCAAGTCCACTGAACGCGCATCGGCCCTTGTTATCTGCTTCATCTGGTCACTCACCAAGATGAGCACTCATTGTACATGCAAAGCATCATCCCAAAAGAAGGGCAGCAGTCTACAAAGAGAGAAATATCATTTTCCTTCCGAAAATAAATCTATCATTCATATGGAATGAACGAAAGGGCGGTGCTGGCACTTTCTTCTGTTTTTCCTTGCCCTACTGAAATCTATTTACATGGTGCCTTCCCCTCTTCTACAGTCGGCGTTTGCGCTCGTGCTCCAGCTTGTAATTGAGCTCTTCTTGTTCGCGGCGCCGACGGGTCTCTTCTTGCTCTTGCCGACGTCGAACTTGCTCCTCTTCAAGGCGCTGGCGCAACGCCTCGTGATCGCGCTGGCGGCGCTGCTCTTCCTGCTCCTGACGGCGTCGCAGCATATCCTTCTCCGCGTTCAGCTTGTCGCGCTCCGCTAAAGACTGCTCTAAAATTTTAGCCCGCTGATTCGCCAAGTGCTCGGCTACACGGGTTTTCTCAATCAGCTGCGCCACCGTATGCAGCTTCTTAAACTCTTCGACCCGCTGCAGCATGCGAATCGCATCCGCCTTGGACGCCATTTCCTCGCGTTCACGCTCACGGTGCATCGCCAGTTGCAGGTTTTTAAACTCCTGCATAGACTCGTACAGCACATCGTGCTGACGGCGCTTGGCGGCTGTTTTACGCTTCAACTCCTCCTGCAGTTTGACGGCCGTCTCAAAAGCCTCGCGGCGGTGCATGGACTTCACCCGCTCCTCCTCTATCCGCTTCGCTACAGCCTCCTCTTGGGACTCCATAAACTTCTGTATGCGCTCGTCCACCTGCCGCTGTTTCTCCCTGGCGGCCCGGCGCGTCTCCTCCTCCAGCAGCTCCGCCCGGCGCGCGGCCTCGCGACGGGCCTCCTTCACGCGCTGCTGCTTCTCCTTGAGAAGACGCATCTCCTCCTCCGCCTTGACGCGCTTGTTCTCCTCAATCTCCGCCAGCTTCTTCTCCACCTCCTGCTGCTTCAGCATGACTAACTCCGCGTTCTGCTCCAACACCTTCGCCGCGTGGGCAAAACGTCGGCGGCGCTCCTCCTCCTTTTCACGGCGATTCTTCTGCCGCTCCTCAAACAGCAGCTCCATCGCCGCCTGCCGCTCTTCATTGCGCTTCTGCGCCAGCTCCTGACGCTTTCGCAGGTTCTCCGCCGCCTCCGCTTCCACCTGCTCCACCTTCCGGCGCTGCTCCGCCAGACGGCGCTGCTGCATGGCACGAGCCTCCTCAGCCTGCTTCACCTTCAACTCTAACGCCTCCCGCAGCTCCTCCTCCGACTTTTGACGCCGCTCCTCCGAAGCGTTGCGCTTGGCCGCTACCGCCTCTGCCAGCTCGCTCGCTCTCGCCATGCGCATCTTGTTGATCTCGAATTGCTTCCGCTGCTTCTCCTGACGCTGCAGCAACGACGTGGGCATCTCCTTCTCGGAGACGTCCGGTGGCTTGTTCACTGCAAAGATGAGCTCCTGCTGGGAAAACTGAGCACAAAAGTTAACGTAATCATTTAATAGATGTTCACTAAGCGCATCTCGGCGATTCTTTTCGCGTTCCATGCGGTAACGCTTCACAGCGGCACGCATCACAGGATCCGTTGGGAGCAAGACGTCGTCGTCCCTTGGGGGGTGAAGTCGCAGGTCGGCCGCACTTACCCCGTTCCGTAGCAGCACCAGCACCGATCGAGGCGAGGTGATCTTAGGCACACCATACGTCGATGTCATGGACTGCCAGTTCTGAAGCGTGGTCAGCTGTGCCGGGCGGCGGCGCTTCTCTGCGATCCAATCCACGTCAATCCCGCGTAGATCCAGTTTGACGGACTCGTCGTACTGTGGGGGCGGATTCACCAGTACCCGCAGCATGTCCGCACACTCGTTCACGCTGTTGCCTACATTGGCGGGCTGAACAACCGACTCTGCCCGTGGACTACTCGGGCAGTGCTCCATCAGATATTTTTGGGCCTCTTCCGTTGTCATAGGTGGTTTCGATGGGATCGCATTCAGCAGATCATCGTCGTTCGCGATCGACTCCGCGGCTACCGGAGGAGGGGCAAACGTGCGGGGAGGACTGCGCTCCGGCTTACGGAAAGACCGGCGAGCCGAGGACTTGGATGGAAGCGCAGAAGGCGGCCTCGAGGGCTTCAATGCCGCAGGGGACTTAGTCTGTCCCGGCCGCGGCGAGATCGAGGCGCGGGTCTCCGAGACGAAGGAGGAAGCCTTGAGCAGACCCTCCTGCTGCGGTGTCCCGCGGTGGATGGGCTTGGATGCGGAGGCGGCCGGGGGTTTGTTGTCTGCCCCCAGCAGCGCCACTTTCGGCGGTCCCCTCGGCCGCTGAAAGCGCGAGGCAGAGGTCGGAGTGTGGGCCACTACCCCCAGTGAGCCGGGCTTGGAGCCCGTTTCCACAGACGCCAGCGGCGGCAACGAGACCCCACTGCCCCCTGCCGCCTCGGAGAGCGAGGGCGTGGGCTCTGCGGCGGGGTGCGCCTCCGAGGCGGGTGACTTCCCCACGCCAGGGGTGGAGGAGCGCGTCTGCTGGTCGGTAGACATCGGGGGGGTGAAAGAGTTCGGCACCGTCGCCACCTGCTTCGGCTTCGGCTTCGTCACGGTGACCTTCATGTCCCCTGGAGGAGGGAAGCGCTTCTTCTTTCGTCGCGCGTTACGCGAGGCGATGTACTTTTCATACTCTCGCTCTGCAGAGGTGAGGTCGGAGGAGGACGGCACGGTGCGGTCGAAATCTGCGGGTACGTTCTTAAGACCAATGGTGGTGGTCGTATCTGCGGTGCCGATGTGATGCTTGAGCAACTCCGCCTCGTACTTCTCATAGTCGGTCATGTACTTGATGCGGTTCTTGTCATCGGTCATCTTGGGGATGTTAGGGATCACCATGGTGTTCCCCTTGCCTTTATCGCGAGACGACATCGGAATCTTTTGTCGTCAGATGATAAAGTCCAATAGAAACACAGACAGGCAGAGAAACAAGCCTTCTGTGGAGATAGACTAACGACGAATAAAAACAATCTATATAAAGAGATCAATTAAAAGATTGTACAATGTACCTAGAACACCTGTGGGAGACAAAATCGGAGGATTCTCTTGTTCTTGGAGATACACTGACCAATAAAAACGAAAGAAAAAAAAAAAGAAGCAACGATTAAGCCCCAATTGAAGTAATAAAGGAGAAAAAGAAATGAATATTTGGAAGCGAAGGAAAGGAGTGAAGGAAGAAGCAAATGGCATTACCGAATCATGTTACTCGTCATAATGCCTCGATGTCAACAGTAGTCTCAACTTTTAACTTTAATGACTTACTGGTACACGATAACGATACGCTGCAAATGATTCTATCGACAATATACTATATGTACATGAGAGAGAGAGGAGAAAGAGGCTGTATGCATCCAAGCCAACTGCCAGATTCAAGACAATTCATTTTTTTTTAGCCTATGTAGTGCTTAAAATTGCTGGAAGGTAGGCGTAGACCATACGCTCTCTCTCTATAGTGCAGGTCTATCTCCCATTTGACTAGAATTGTAGTGTCCTGCCGGGTCGGCTTCTCTCATCTTAAAAGCAATGCATGTGAATACAGCTAGGACCTTTTTCGTGGTAGTCGGACTTTTTGAGGGTCGTCTGCAAGTACGTTGGGGAAGCCGCCCAGATGGAGCCTCCCAGCCACGTGGCCAGTGCGCGCTCCTCAAAGGCCACGCACTTCACCATGCGTGGCTCGCCCAACAGGTTCTTCATACTCGACGTCTTGAGCACCATCTCACGTTGCAGTCGTTTCTCCAAGTCCCTCATCATGGATGTGCCGCCGCCAAGGACGATGTTCTCGTACAGGGTGTCCCTCAGAAGCTCAGGAGAAAGCTCAATGACTTCCTCAATCGTGTCTGCCCACCCCTTCAGCGTGGACTCGCAGCGCGGGTTGGAGATACTATACTGAGTCGGGCTCTTGGGTCGCCAGCGGTTGACGTCGAGGTCCTCGTTCGGATCACCGTAGCGCTGGCTCATGCAGTGTGGGTCAAGCAGCCGCTCCGGTATCATAAACAAATCGTCAAACAAGAAGATGCGCTCGTTATCGGGGAGGGCGTAGCTCACCTGTGGTCCCTTCTCCTTGAGGTTCCTGCGCTCCTCATCCAGATCAAAGGCGGTGCGGCAAATGGTCTCCTTCACGTGTTCCGTGATACGCCAGTCCCGCTCCGTAGACAAGGGGTAGCCCCGCTTCCGGAGACAGTGAAAGAGCTCATCCGTGAGAACGTCTCCCGCAATGTACGACGACCGCATCGCTGTCTCCAACGCGTACCCTTCCGTCACTGCATTCACCATCGTCTTCCCAGCACCGCTGTCCACCGCCACGCCAGTGGTGCGACCAGTGGAGTACACAGTGGCGGTGGAAGTGTTCAGCAAGCCAAGCATGGGGGCGTTGAAGCTCTCGAACATGATCTCCACCCACTTCTCGCGGGTCTGGCGGCTCTGGTCGGTGGGCTCCAACAATAGAAAGGGGGAGTTGTCCGGAATTATACGGAGCCGGCGGTAAATTGTGTCAAAAAGCAGCGACTCCAGTGCGTCGAAGTCCTTCACGTGGCCCTGCACCACTGGCTTCACCGTCTCCAGCAAACCAGCATCACGATACGCGTCCTCGCCGGCGACGATGTCTGTTGGATGGCGAAGGAGTGTGGCGCGGGTATTCCGATGCTTCGGAATCCCAACACAGCTATGAAAGACATCTCGTGGAGCCTCTTCGCCGGAATAGCCCGCCTTGGTGAAGCTGCTACCAACATCAATCACAGTACTCTTAACTACAGCCTCCGACGTCACGTTCTGATTGAACATTTTGAATGCGCTACACGACGGGGGAGAAGGTAAGCGGTTACTACGGCTTCAATGCAATGAAACGGTTCTTAATAGTTTTAATCTATGTGCAGCGCAATTCAAATGCCGCTAACACGTAACGAATGTTCAGCTTCCGCTCTCTTTCTTCTAGCACCAATATTGGTCGTTCTAGAGATCACAGAATAACTGAGCCTTGAAAGATATATATAAAAAACGAGAATGTTAACTAGTAATATTAGGCATCTGGCGCATTGTCCACATCCTCATCCAATGAATCTAGAAAAGGTTAAGATTAAATTCATTTACTTCTTTTTTGACTATTGATTGATTGATTGTTTTTTTTTTCCTGGTATTCAAACTACCGGATAAGGTGAGTACTCTCCGTAAAAAAATTAACACCTGTGCTAGCGGAGCTCTACCGGATTCCACTATTACTATTTCCGTACTACTCCACTATGCTATGACTACAAGATATCCAACGAACGCAAGCATCGCCGTTGTAACTGCCAAAACTTCTCTCCTCCTTCGGCTTTGCAGGGGGGGGGCTTGTTTCTGGAGATGATATCAAATGATTTTGGTTGGATTGTTTTCTTTTTTTGTTGTTTTCGCAGCCTCTCTAGGTATCCTAAAATGCCAGCACGGGAAAGATAGCTATTGTTTGACCCCACGAGGATCTTCTCCTAACTTTCTTGTTTTCCTCTTACGCCGTGGCGCTTCGCGTGAACGACACAGGAGGAGACAGCACGGCAGGCGGCTGCACCAGCGCCTGCGTGTTCTCGATGGCCTGTTGATGCTCGGCAAAGATAAGGCCCATTTCATCCCGACGGACGTAACGCTCGTGTGTGGAGACGCCGCCCTGAAGCCATTTCTCCCGGTGACTCTGCGCACTCATGGGAAGGGTTCGGTAGCTGAGGATGACCCCAACCACCGCGAAGGAGACGAGCACCACGGCGTAGAAGGACTGCTCGGGGATCATGAGGTACTTGAAGCGGCGGTCCTCGTGGATAGTGCGCTGGCAGGCGTTCATGTTGGCCAGGCGCGCGTGAGCATTTTGATTGCTGTTGCGGTACAAGGAGCCCTTCTCCGCAGCCGTGCGGCCCGGAGAGAAGAGGTGCAAGTACGGCTTCATGTACCTGCACGTCGTTCTACGAAACAGCATAGTGATGGATACAGAACTAGAGAAGTTTAGAACAAGAGGGGAATAGTCTGAGTAACAAGACGCTGGGAAGGTGACTTATCCCCAATCAATATCTTCTCTGGCGTGAAGGGATCAAATGTAAACACGTAGTACTAGAAAAAAAGAGCAACATTACAATCATAATAAATCACAGAAACAGCAGGAGGAAAGGTAACAGTAAAACAGAAGCTGAGGGTAATTCGGCCATAGATCATCCTATAATTTATGGATGGAGCACATCAATTACTATCATTTATGCGGGGCCATTAGCCTCGTTCACAAGCTTGAAATCATTTCACTCCCACCACCTTGCCTTTTTCTCTATTTCTCTTTTCTTGATATCTCTACAATGGGGTAAATCCTATTCTTCTGATTGTGTCTGCGGGGCCCTGACTACAACTATATATCTTTTTTTTTTTTTCCTTCTGCTCTTTTAATGCGTATCTTCCTTCACGAGCAAAACTTTTTTTTCAAAAACTCTATATTCATATGGACAGTTGCCATCGCTCATGGTTGCTCACTGTTCCATAGGATTTATCTGCACCTCCTCAACGAATTGGGGTAACCCGTTGCTAGGAACAAAGAAACAATACACACATCATGTCAACGTCAACGAAAGGTGGTGATCTCAATTCAGTTTGTGATTCGCAGTAGAAAGATGGAGAATATAAAAAGGAAGGAAGGAGAGAGGAGATAACAAACTAATCATGCTAAAAAACATCTTTTTTTGGGGGGGAAATTTCTATATATACACCAGAACCTTCGTCACATCCTTCGCCAGCTTCATGGAGAATGAGAACGCGATAAAAGTCACAGCGCTCCGTGGCCTCCCTGACGGCTCTCGCTTTTTACAACGGAAACATTGGCGCCAACACTGGTACTGAAAGAAGGTCCCTCATACCGGTGCGGAATAGTACTCTAAATGTAGCCCTTGGCCACTGCAGCATTCTTGAACTGCTCAATGCCGCAGCGCCCATCCTTCGCCGTTGCGTGAAAGACCTCCTCAATCTGCGCATCTGTCATGCCGAAATCGCACTTCTTTGCCAAAGCCCGAACGTCTTCCAGCTCCCGGCCACCAGCGAAGTACTTGGACTCCACCCCCAGAGAAACGTAGTGGCACGGGTGTACGAGCTGCTGAACGGTGGCGTTGTCCTCCAGCTCCTTCAGCTGCAGGAACCGTCGCCCAAAGGCGGTCTCGTCCATCGCACCCTCCGCATTCACACGCGAGAGAACACCTGGGCGATCGCGGTGAAGCCGGTTAGCTTGGCGGCGCTGCCAGGCTCCACCAGGCACCCCCTTCACCCCCATGGGGTCCAGTGAGTCCGGGAGGTTCTCTGCCTGGTCGCTCGTCCCGACGGACCAGCTCGTGAGCAGCTCCTTCATGGTGGGGCGCTCCAGCTGAAAGTAGTTCTCGGCCGTTGCCTTCTGGGGCTTACTGCGGCCGTCGAGGTTGCACTCCCACTCCTCTGGGTTGTCGAAGCCGTACGCCTTGGGCTTCCCCACCTCGCAGCGAACAGTGCTTTGGTAGTCGGTCACCGTCTTGCGCACAATGTTCGTCTGCACGGGGTCGCGGAAGCACTCGGCAGCGTGATCGCTCTGGGGAGACGGCACGCCGAAGCGATGCTTTTCCACATTAATTCCCTTCTCCTCCCAGTCGTACCCACGACAGAGCTGCTCGCCGGCGGGATGCATCGGCTCCGTGTCCTTCCAGCAGTTCATGACGGATTTGGAAGTGTCTATGCGGGGAATAGTGATGCCGAAGCCCTTGGCGGGGGTTTCAATAGGGAACTTAGGGTCTGGCACGCGGCCCAGCGGCTTCGTTACGTTTTCTCTAGACTTCTTCTCCCGCTCCTCGCCGATCAGTGTGCTCATCTTGTCGGCGTACACCGAGGGGCGCATGCAGGCGTCAACGTTTTCGGACTGCGGGTTCGGAATGCCGTACCGCTTCTCGCGGTCATGCATGGGGTCCCCAGCGAGACCCCAATGGCGGCCAATGGCGTCGATTTCTGGACCGCGATGGTGAAATTTGGTGATACCGGGCGGAGTCTTGCAGCCGTCAGAGTTGTAGCTGCTGGTAAGCTCACGAACACCCGGGCGGTTGAAGTCGAGGACCAGACCAGCTGGGCGTATCATTGGCGCGACGCGCTTCAGCCTCTCCGAAGAGGGGTTCATCTTGGCGCTCACGTCGAACGGCGAGGTTATCGTGCTCATGACTCTGAAAAAGGGCAGGTCAATAGTACTACTGTTTGAAATGTTCTTGTAGAAGCGGCAGAAGAATCACCCTCCTTAATTCCACGAGTTTTCTTTAGAAATTTTAAAAAAAAATAATGTTGAAAGCAATTCTACCAGCCTTCAAACTCTCTTATGTCTATGTTTAAAATAAGAAAATGTAAAGCGAAAGGGAAAAAAGAAGAGATTTAAATAGTTCATCAGAACGACTTCAGGGGGGCATCACAGCCTGCAGCTCCATCCTTTACGTCACATTCATGTTTTACTGGAAATATAATTGAATTCATTACTGTTTGTTTTTTTTTTTGTGTGTGTGAGTGTTGTCAATTGAAGCGTAAGTGGGAGGAAAGGCGTTGTCACATCACGATCGGCACTCGTTCGCCTACGTTTTGTTGTTCAGAAGCGTTGTCCGCGCCCCCTTCAGTACCTCTGGCACTCCCCATCGTCGTTGAAGCTTGCCGTGCGACTTGATCAGATTCCACATGTGGTTCTTTCTCCAGTGCGAGAGAGACACATTCTCAATCGTTTGGTCCGCCAGAATCGACTGAATGCGAGAGTTCACAAATTCATCCATGCTCGTCATCCCACCTGCCGCCTCGGTCTCCTTGGAAAGCACCCGCTGGCCCCATCGCATTACTTCTTGGTGCGTGGGATGCACCACCAACACACCGCCATCGCCAAGCGCCAGCGTCCTAAAGTTCGGCGAGAGCGCCCGGGTGGTGGTCGTCAGTCCACCCTCCACGGACCACACGGACGGCTTTACACCGAGTTCCGCTGGGCTATAAGGGGAGATCGCTGGGAGAACACGAAATCGACGATCCTTCTTGGGAGTGTACACCGACATCCCGAACCCACCGAAGCCATACCGAATGAATCCACGATTGTACACTCGGCCGTATCGGGTTCCGGCATGAGGATTCTGCGAGCGACTCTTCTGGTGCGACTGCACTCGCCGTACAACACACGACAACCGCAGCATCGTGCGTTAGAAACGATCAAACTAACAACAAAAAAAAGAAATACCAATAGAATAGTAATAACACAGTCTTCTTGAAAACAACAAAAAAGGTGATTCATGAATCCATTTGATTTCCATTCAGGAAAGACTTTCTCAAGGGGAACCCACTAAGTGTTCAGTCACTCACATTCATCAACCAAACAGATAACCTTTTAAACGCAGAAACCTTTATCGGTAAAGAGTCGCAGTATAAATACAACGACACACAAAGTGTCTCTAGAAGGGCTCAACCTGAACCACCACCCGCACAAGTTTCTGTAAAATCCATTATTCAGTTCTTGACGCACCGGAAAGCTTTCGGCGCACGCTTTCTTCTTCGGCACAGAGCCGATCCGGCATCGCCGTCTAAACGCAACAAAGAATAGGGAAGAACGGGTAGTGAACGAAGAGTCTCCGAGGCGGTCACGCTTTTCGAACGAAGCGGTTGCGCAGCTCTAAAATGCGCTTGAAGTGCTTCACCTGCACCGCCTCTGTCTTCAGTTCCCAATCCTCCGTCAGCAGCTCCGGCCACTGCTCCAGCAGCGTGCGCAGCTCGTCTACCGCCTCACCACCGCAGGTCAGCATCTCCTCAAAGACACGGCTCACCTCCTCCCCCGACGCCGGCATCTCGTCGCGAAGGCGGGCCAGCAGTTCGCGGCACTGGTCCGCCGTCTGCGTGATCGGGTGCTGCGGTCCGTTGAAGGTCGCCGCGTTCTTCCAGATGAGCTCGATGTCCGCCTCCACCTGCATCACCGACGTGTACACCTTCCCGCTCGCCATGCGGTCCAGCACGTCGTGGATGCTCATCGGCTGCGGTACACGGTCGTAGTAGTCGAAGATGTGGAACTCTAGTGCGTTCACCGGTTCGCGGAAGTTCATCGACACGTCCACCTCCGTGTACAGCTTGTACAGGCAGTTGTACAGGTCACCCATCTCCTTCTCTGGGTACCCGTAGGTGCTGTACGCGTGCGGCACACTCGGCAGCGGGCGAGGGTGCCTCGTCGCACACGCGATGTACGCCAGCAGGTCCTCCACCTCCTGAAGCGGTGTCAGTGCAACGCTTGTCATGAGCCGAAAAGAAACAGCAGTCCTACTCACGTATTCCAAAGAAGGAGCGCCACGGATAGTAATATTTTATGGTTCTTAGGAATGGGTATGGTTAAGACAGAAAAGAGAGGAGAGGTGAATTTAGCGAAATAATAATTTTAACAACGGCAATGGCAATAAGAGGTATAACGAACGCTAAGAAACGGTTCAAGAAACACTGACGCGTAAAAACAGTGGACAGTTAAGGGTTTAACGTAAAAGTTCAAGCCAGGGTCTCGTTTTTATAAAAAGATCACAGTAAATAGCTCCTGTTTAGTACTTTGCTCGTTCTTTCATCATTTTGAAGCAGCTGTGGCGGACTTCATCCAGAAGATCAGGAAGAACAGTTGACGTTCCATGCAGCTTTGGAAGGTATTTACACTCGGTGATAAATATGTTGTATCGTTAGGGGAAAAAGACAAGAATAAAGGGGGTAAACGAAGTTTTTACCGAAAGTGTGTAGGAAAGCCAGGTTCATCTTGTCGGTCCACTGCGCGTAGTCGAAGTCCTTTGATTTTTAGCATCTGCTGGGATTCCAGGAGGTGGGTGGTGACGTTCCGTCTCCAGGGAGGCAGGGCCTTGTCTGGGACAAACATCTCTCCCTCAGCCGACCGTTTCTCCAGTTCTTGTAGCCGACTGCGCTGTGTGATGACTTGACGGTCACCTAGCAGCGGCTTGTACGGCTCCCTGCGTTTGGAGAAAAGCATTTGTTTATTGGTGATCTTTGGCTGCTTCAGAAAGCGACGGAAAGGAGTCATGGAAGGATGTGAAACCGAGAGGAAACTAAAGAAGTCGCAGCCCGGCACGGAAGAGCACTGAGGGTCACAAAAATAGAGTAGCTATTAAGAAGGTAAAATTATTGTCTTTTAATTTCGGTAGAAGCACAAAAACAAAACAAAAAAAGATGTTGAGTGAAAGAGTTAGAAGAGAAGAGCAGAGAGGGGATCCCCTGTCTTACTCCAGTAAGGAGTAGCACACGGTACCGCATTATATACCGAGAGAGGTAGCAGGTCTAGTATTTCCTTTTTTCATCAGTGTGAAATTTGCTTCTTTTTTTTTACCTTTTTTTTTGTGTGTGGCAAACAATACGTGTTACTCACCTCTGTGTCATAGCAAGAGAAAGTGAATGGAAGAGGCCAGCTAAACTCCAGAAGTGAAGTGGGAAATTCGAGGAAACGCTCTAGGAATCAGTCCAACAAAAGTGTCCCTGTGACACTACTCACTCAGAAGGAAGTAAGCGCAATCGACCACAACAAACACGTATGAGTTCTCGTTGTCCGCATGCCAAGTCGATAGCGAGATGGAAGTGGTGAGAGGTACGCACCTCATTGTTTTTCCGTTCTGCTTCCCTCCTTCTCTTCTTTTCTTTTCACGGCAAATGGGCCGCATGCACTCGCATCGCCCGCAGACGACAGTCGCGGCCCCGGCTATGGTTCTCCAGCACCTGCAGCTGCAGCGTGGTACACCAAAAGAACCGATCGCGTGGGTCCACTGCAGTCTCTGCACTGGCGCCATCGGTAGGCAGCTCGGGCTCTCCCCACCCCGTCTTGGACCACGCGTACATCTTGCACCATCCTCTCGGCAGCTCTCGTGACGTCAAGACGGTGTAGGCACCCTCCTGCACGCACCCACGCAACTCCACTCGTTTCGGCGCGTAGCTCTCGTCCTCCGCGTTGGTGAGCACCTCTACCAGTGCGATGGGTGTCAGCTCTCTAAACTGTAGGGTGATCGTGTGTGGCACGAGGCCATCGGACTGCCAGAAGGTGTGGGTGTTGCTCCAATCGAGCAAATTCTGCACCCCGCAGCCGTGTTTGGCCGTGCTCACGCACCACACAGCGCTCTCGGCGCAGTCGATGGTCCTCTGGTGGGACATGGTATTGGCGGCTGCCCGGTCCTCGTCTGTGAGCTGCTCCGACTCCGCGCTCCGTTCCTCCATCTAGTGAGGGGATCTCTAATAAGAATAGCGAGAAGATAGATTCGCGAGGCCACGTATGAATTATTGTTCCTTATATGTTGTTGTTTTTTTTTAATATTGTTATTATTGAATTATGAAGGAAAGGAAAGAAAGAAAATCGGTAGTGTGTGGAGTTGTCAGGCTGCACGTGAGCAAGATTAGATTACCGGCATCGAGCTTTCGTATACCTTGTTTCTCCTCATTCATCAGATGTTATCTTTTCTCTATATCTTTTGTTGTGGTTGTTGTTCCTCCCACCAGCGTTCTTCTTTCAATTCATCGAATCGAATGAAAAGAACGAAAAACGTCGTGGGGCACTGGCAACGAAAAGGACGTAAACGAGATCGAAACAGGAACCTCCTCCGAAGACCACCTCTTACTTCTTCACAGCGGCGATGCGCTCACGGCGAGCCTTGATGGAAGCCTTCTGGTTCATCTTGCGCACGCGGCGGGCGTTCACAAGGGCGGGCAGCCAGGAACCGCGCTGGGAGTTGTGAAGGTGCAGGGGGGCCGCCTTCTTGATCCCGTTGCGGTGGTTCTTCCGGGACTGGTTGTGGTTAGTGTGGTTCTTGGACTTGGCCATCGTGAGAACAACGCTGTTTCTGGTCGGCAGCAAAAACGGAGGATGAATGTTGCAATAAAACCACGATACATACACGATGAGCAAATTGATAGTCAGTTGCAGCAACATATATTACCAACATGAAGAAAATAAAACAGATTAGAGGGGAAAGAAAAAATAATGTTGTGAACGGCAAAGCGCGATCCTCGTTCGGAACACTTCCGACAATGCAGAATGAAAAAAAACAGTAATAATAATAGTTATGTCTTAATTATCATAGAGAAAAAATGAAATCCGTAAGTATGGCAGCGTTTCTGTTGGCCAGCAGAATTGGCTTCAAAGGCGAAACCGTTGTCGGCGTCACAACCGTCGCATCGGGTTTACTTCTTCACAGCGGTGATGCGCTCACGGCGAGCCTTGATGGAAGCCTTCTGGTTCATCTTGCGCACGCGGCGGGCGTTCACAAGGGCGGGCAGCCAGGAACCGCGCTGGGAGTTGTGAAGGTGCAGGGGGGCCGCCTTCTTGATCCCGTTGCGGTGGTTCTTCCGGGACTGGTTGTGGTTAGTGTGGTTCTTGGACTTGGCCATCGTGAGAAACTACTATCTTAAGAGATTAAATTAATAAAATGCGGGAGGGAATGTATAAGGAGAACAAAGGAGTAAAAGAGATTCGAAGGTATTCGAAGGTATGTGATAGTGGTTGATGTCCTGATCTTATTCATAATACTTTTTATAGAGGAGTATTATAAATATAAATGTGGTTGGCTTGTTTTGGATTGTTGTTGATCCTGCTCGAACCAAAACTGCAAAAGCTAAAATAATTTTAAATTAAACGTTTTCATCGCAAGAGAATTTTTCTGCAGCGACGTTTGAAGAGTCGACGTGCGTTGCAGCTCCGGTGCTGTTGTGGCGGTCGATTTAGTGTTTCAAGGAGTCAATGCTCTTCTTCTTGGCGAGCTTGTCCACCAGGTTGGTGAACAAAGGCCGTAGCAGGTAGCCCAGCTTCCCCGACAACGTAAAAATGATTTCAGGCTCGCTGTGGATGGCTCCCTCTACACACTTCATGGCGCAGACAGAGGGGGGAATGCCTCGGCGCTGGTTGTGCTGGCTGCTGCCGGCGTCCCCACCTGGAGCCACGCTGGCGGCACGCTGATGGAAATCCGTATCCACGTACCCCGGGCAGCACAGCGTGATGTGCACAGGTGTTTCTCCTCGAAGCGCGTTCATGAAGCCCTGAAAAGCGTGCTTGCTAGCGGTGTACGGGCTGCGCAGGATAGAAGGCAAGACACCAGCGAGGGAAGACATTCCAATGATACGGCTCGGAGAGGCTTCGGTGTGGCTCTGTGCCAGAATGGGAAGCAGGCCTTGCAGCAGTCTCACATTAGAAAAGTAGTTGATCTCCATCACATCCCGGCAGACCTCCTCGAACTGGGACTCGGCGGAGAAGGGGAGAATCGCACCTGCACCGGCATTCAACACCAGGTACTTGAGACGGTCGAGATGAAGTCGCTGCACCTCCGCCACCACGTGGCTGGTGCCCTCCGCGGTCATGAGGTCCGCTACAACAATGTTCACCTGCACCGCCCCCGCGTCACGGCACGCCTTCGCGGCACGCTCCAGCGCCTCCGTGTTGCGGCCAACGAGCACCAGCTTGTTCTTTGCTTTCGCGAACTCCACGGCGAGCGCCATCCCAATGCCAGACCCGCCACCGGTCACGAGCGTGACTGCTTGGCGGTCGAGAGGGATACGGCGATGACGCCAGTGACGGAAGTACAGTACGGAGAGGAGGAGCACCAGCAATGAGCCCACAGTGCGAGAAGGGGCCCAGGAGCCCATTTGATCAAGATGTGCGGGGAAGGATAATAATAAGGGAAAGCGGCTCAGCCTGTGGTGGTGACTTCCGTTAGTTTACTCGTCTTCTATTGAAACGAACAAGAACAAAAAAAAAAAAAGAGAGAGAGATAGTAGTAGCCAGCTTTCTTCCGGAAGCGCACCGCAGTTTATTTTTTTTGGTATGATTCATTAACTCAGCTATTGCATCGCACACTACAGTATCATGTGTCTGCTGTAAGCATTTCACTCATTTCAATTTCTTTCGTTCAAAAATTTGAAAAGAGAATTCCACAACAACTAGTAAGAAGGGTAGAGAAAACACGGCCCCTTCCTCTTCGAACCCACTTCCTCCTACATAATATGATCCGAGGAGAACTTCAATTTAAAAATAAAAAGCCACGCAAGACTTTTCTACAGTGGCACTGATCGGATGAAGTAAAAGAGTATGAAATGATCAGTCGTGAGGCAGGAGAAAAATAGAGAGATTTCCCCCTCACCATTTTGTTGTCCTCATGTGATGATATTCTGCCTTATTTTTTGTTTGTTTTTTTATTAATTTTTTTTTTCCTTTGAATCGTGCTTACGCAGACAACAGCGTCGGCCTCGTCAGCCTCATCTGATCCATGCGACGAAAGAGATGAATTTCTTCCTTCTTAAAGTACCGCTTTCCCTCACCGGTGACAAGACTCAAGTTGAGGAAATACCGAACACGGGCTCGACTGCCGTGAAGGTTGCCGTATGTCGGCGTCACGCGGGGTACGGACCCCAGCAGAATTCGAATGGGCACCACATCTCCGGCGCGAGGGGTTCCATCTAAGATTTCAAACGCCTGCAGGGTCTCGCTATGCAAACTTCCCGTCGCCGTCGCCCGAATCGCGCTATCCATTTCCTCGTCGAAGAGCCCAATGCTCGCCACATACTCCTGCCGCACCAAAGAGATCTCCCCGCTCAACACCTCACAGCCCACACGGAGGAAACGCACCTGACCCAGAATGAGACCGTCCAGGTGGGATGCCGAAGGAGAGAAGCTAAAAGACAACTGCAGCCGGTCCTGCACGCCGATCTCACTCACTCGGGCTAACGAGGTCGGCGGAGGATTCACGTGGCTCAGAAAGAGCGCCTGCAGGTGGGCGTACGCCACTGATTCGGTTGGCACAGAGAAGGAGCCCAGTACACCGCTGCGGGAAGCGTCGCGCTCCGTGTCATCTTCCGTAACGTCCGTCTTCGCCGTCGCCGCAGGGAAGAGCTCTTCCGACGGGGAAGCCGCACTGGCCTCCTCCTCCTTCTCCGGTTCCTTCGCTTCTGCTACGGCTACGGCGTTCGTTCGTTTGATGGGTGCCGCGGAGGGCTCGGTCACCCGAGTAACAAAGAAGTGCTCTCGGTGGGAAATGTTTTTCAAGGACCGATTAATACGCACATAAATCATATACCGCACCTGCACCCGGTTCCCGTAGTAGGACTCAAAGGGTTTAGGACCTCCAAACTGAAAGGGAAAGCGAGTCGGCTGTTCTATGGTCCCGGGCTCGTAGGTCTTGGCCTGGCAGAGAAACGTGGAGGAGGACTCAATCATGGAAGTGCCGTGCACTCCGGTGCTGCTGGAGCCGCCCTCGGACATGGCAATGTCCTCGTACGAGTGCTGGACCCCCAGCACACCACGGAGCTCAATCTGAATCCCAAGGTGGCTGTAACTTCGACCTTGAGGGTTCAGTAAAATTGAGCCGCGAACAACTTCGTCATGGCTAAACCGGCAGAGGTGCATCGTCGTACGAGTCTGATAGAAGTCATCCACCACAACGACGTCTTCTTTTTTGCCATCAAAGTCGACCAACAAGTCGCACCCGTCCATGTAACGCAGCACGCGTTTCATAAAGGAGAGCGATGAGCCCCCCTGCTTCTCGGAGAGTAATTCACTCTTGGACAGCATCGAGCGAGAGCAAGCTTCTCCGTTCAATCCGCACGAACAGCTCTTTGCTCCAACAGTGGAAAGAGGAGGTCCCTTACGTGTCGTAAATAAGGGATACAAGAAAAGAAAGACGAACGCGTTGCTCGAAAAAAAAAAAAGGTTCCGTACTTCTAATAAGAGCGAATCAAGACAAAAACAAATGCGAAAACTCAACTCTGGACCTGCACTCACGTGTAGCAAGAAGACAAGACTTCTTTCAATTTGTGTCTAAATCTGACAGACTATCCAAAAGAAAAAAATACAGAGAGAAAGAGAAAAAGAGAAAAAGAAAGTTGAACAAATTCACAGTGTCTTAGTGGCATCAGAGTTTGAAAATGTATCCCGCAATCGTCAATTTATAAAATGGAACCGAATAGAGAGTGAGACAGCATAAAGCCCACTTCAACTCGTGTTTGAAGATAGGCAATCCATCAATAGAGAAACACAGACGTATGGATTTCGCAGAAGAAAGGGATTAAAAAGCACGAAAGAAAGTTTGCCATAAAAGAAAAAGAAAAAAAATGTGTTTCAACAAAAAATTGAACAATCCTCATCGAGGAAGGGCGTGTTTTGTGGGATAAAGAAGTGTTAGTGGTAGAATGCTTGTGTTACAAGTACAATTGAGAAGTACAATTTAACTTCATTGTTAATGCCTCATAAGCATGCATTATGATGTTGGTGTTCTGTCCTACATAAGTATTTAATACCACAAAAAAAAGGAAGCTGAAACCTCCAATAGCCCAGAAGCACAAGTACCATTCTCATTCGATGGATTAAAGAAGAAATAGACTTGACATTTACTAAACTGTGTTGTCTTATTTCTTTCTCTTTTTTTCATCTGTGTAGCTGTACACCCATGCAGTTGAATAGCACTCTCCTCCAATACGCATCCCTCTCTCTTCTTTTTGATCCCCTCTCGGGGATTTCTCAGTCTACGTTCACTCGCACCGTTAGTCCATGGTCCAAAGTCTGGTGATCGCCGCCCCCAACGCAAAGAGGTCATGTGGGGGGTACCAGTACGCCAGGTACCCGTAGAAGAGAAGCAGCTGACGCTTGTGCTCTCCCACCACCACCGAAGAGGCACGCGACGGTGTGATGGTCGGAAACCACTTCGCGAGAGAGACCCGCAGAGCACTCTTGTCTGTCACCAGTCTTCGCGGTGTCTCCCGGTCCCCTGCGAGACGAGTCCTCGTCGCACTGTCGCTTTTGGCGTTGGGGTTGATCCGGTTCATCACAGAGTTCCGTTCCCCGCTGTTGTTGTGGCCTCGATGCAGCGTGGCGCCATGGTCCTCTAGCGGTTCAGTTTCAACACCCCTTGCGCCAAAGTTCTCATCCGAAGGCTCTTGGTATACGAGCTCCGGCGCTCCGTACATCACCCACGCATCCTTCGCCGCGGATTTGCTGGACGTGGTTCCGGGCACGACGGTGCCGACGTGAATCGCCTCCCGATTGAGCTCCTCCATCGTTTTTCCAGCCGGCGCTAAGCTGCTCGGGCTGAAGCCGTCGACTGCACTGAACGACTGGACAGGGGTAGACCGCGTGGGGGATGCGGTACGAGAGGCGGGCACCTCCTTGTCCGTCATGAAGTAGTGCAGCTCCTCCGCTGTCGTCCGCACCTCGCGGTTGCAGCCGATGACCATGAACACCGTAATGCGATTGCGAAGTCGACTTCGTTTGAGGATAAAGTTCACACGCCGCTCCCCGTCGCACACCAGCAGCGTGACGTGGAGATAGTGCCCGGATTCATGCAGCACCTCACCGCAGAGAATCGACTGCGGCACCCAGCGGCTCGCCCCTCCGCTCCAGTCCACGGGGTTCGACTGTTGCATCGCCCGCTGCAGCAGCAAGACACGCTCGGAGTGGGTGCGGTCCTCACTCGTCTCTGCTACGGAGAAGAGGGAGGCGGTCTCCGTCGGCACCGGAGCCGAAGGGTCCGCATGCTTCGATTCGAAAGCAGCGGAGGGGCTTCGAGAGTGCAGATGCAGCGCGGGAGAGAGCGACGACGACGCCCTTTCCGTTGTAGGGGAAGCCGAGCGCAGGGTGTGGCTCAGAGCGCCGGCACCGTCCTGATCGTCGTTGTCCACCCCTTGCAGAGGGAAGGAGGCATAGACCCGGCTCTTTACCATGGTGGCGAAGCGCTTCCCCTTGTGGTGGCACACAATTTCCCCACTGGACCCGTACGTGAGAGAGAGCTGCAGGCACCACTCGAACGAACTGATTCGCTTGCAGGCCAACTTCCTCGTAGGAATGCCGCTCACGGCATGGCGTGACCTGAAGAAGATGTTGCGCCGCGTCCGTGTCATCGGTTCATTCGTTGGGATGGCGCTTGTGGGCTTCGCTTCTTCCACAGTGCAAAGAAAGCTCAACTGCGGCGCCGACGATGAATGGGGCAACAGCGGGGAGCCCAGGCGGGAGTGCGCACTGTTCGGCTCCAAGCTCCGCACACGTCGACTGGAAATGACAACATGCTGCACCGTTTCTGGTGTCCTCCGGTTGCACGCCACGGATTCCTCACTCCCGATGAGTTCATCACTGGGGCGAGAGGACAACAGTGTATCGGTGTCTTCGCTCTGCTGAACCATTCCAGGGGCACTGCTGCTGGAGAGAGTCGAAGCCGATGGAGCAAATTGGCGACACACATCTGTGAAGGAATACAAGGTCGGATCTTCAGAAAAGAGATCTGGGGCTGTCTTTGTTTCGGCTGTTATGTGCTGGCCTCTGGGTCCTGGAGGGGGAGGGACATCAGCTCCCGCAGCAGTGCACTGGAGCACACGCTGAGACTCCGTCGACAGCATCTCCTTGAGCACATCCTCCGTCCCCCTCCCGCCATACCGAGGATGCACGTTTTCCTCGGAAATGAAAGGGGCGAGGTACTCCACCGTAGGGGCTTTATTGTAAAACTTCAGCTTGTCCTGGATGCGGGAGTCCACAAAAGGCTGCAGTATCTTCCACCCCGTCATCACCGCCCAGCCAGCATTGCAGATAATCAGGCGCCGCATAATTTCGGGGTAATACGTTTGTAAGATCTTCACCAAATCTCGGACATAATCAATGGTGGTGCGTGACATGCTGGTCATCGAAACTTTCTCCAGATCCATGACGTATGTGCAGCGGTCCTTCCCGGTGGCGAGGGAGCAGTATCTTGCCTGCTCCATCTGCCGGAAGTTTGCCCGGGTAAGTTCGCTCTTGTCGTACTTCTTCATGGCCGCCTGGATAGCCGTTTGATCAGGTCGGAACCACAGTACAGGATGCCCCTCCATATCCAGTCCGTACAACTCCGCCACGGCACTCTCCGCCTCCGGCTCAATAGTGACGCCAAGAATTTCGTTGATCCGCTCATTTTCCCTCAACGTGAGGTACCCTAGAATGCCCTCCACCGCTTGGTCGACATTCCAGTGTCTCCCAATGAGAAAGCGGTACACCAAATCACAGTCACTCACCTTATAAATGTCCTTAAAGGGAAGCAAATTCTTAATCCTGCTGTACGCCTCAACGTTCTTCGCCACCTGAGCAGGGGTAAAGGTGATCGGTCCAGAGGACTTTCGCTGTTTCAGGTCTTCCTGGTACGCTGGGTCGCAGGAGTCCATCGTGCACTGCGTCTTTCAGTGGTCGCAGGTATACTTTGTTTCTTCTTACGTCTTTGACTTCCGGTCGCGTTTTGTTAACGAGTAGTGTACTTTCAAATACTGAATCTGGATCTTTCAAATCTATTAACTAGAAAAAAAAAGGCGGGAACGGTACCTTCGTCGAATGAAAAAAAAAAAGAATATCTTCGCTCGTTGTTCCCTTTCGTGTATTAATACGGCTGTGAAATGATGTTGGTGACAGTTCTTTCGCGGTATGTGGAGCTACTCAAATACCTGTTTTTCGTCACTGATGTTACTAATTCCTATCACCAGCACTTTTTCTCGTTGTTGTTATGCGAACAAAAAAAAAAAAAAATGAAAAATGGAGCCCGGGACAGCACAAAGAGCATTTTAGCAATTGATGGATTTTCTTTTGTACCACGAGCACAATCACATGCACAATATATTTCAGATGCATTTGGCTTCGATCCGTTCGTTGTTGTCAAAAATCACAGGAAGAAAAGACAACAAAAAAACCTAGAGAATCACTGAGAGGTTTACCACTGAATTACGAGGATACTGACAGCCACCGAGATCAGATGAGCTTGCTGATAAGCAGAGCAAGCAATTGTGGTTAAAAATGGTCCTTTGTTTTGATGAGAGATAAGGGTTTTAGGGTGGTGCTCGCTGCTATGAATCTTCCCCGAGGCCCTCCAATGCTGAATTGCCACCGGCGTGCACCTTCTGTCCTGTAGAAGGTAATTTAGAGCTGGGAACCATGCCGTTGCCCATCTGCTGGGTCATGGTCTCGTCTACCACCTTGTTGACCTCCTCCTCCAGCTCCGTGTCACTGATGTCATCATCCAGCGTATCGTCGATGGTATCATTCACCATTTCGTCAATCATCCCGGCTTTGCTCATTTCTTTACTCATTTCCCGCATGGTTTTCGTCACCTCTGGGATGCGGACGAGCGCATTCATGTGGTGCATCACCTCCGTCGACTTCTGCATCGCCCCCATCATTTTCATTTGAGCCATTTGGTGCTGCAGTTCCATGGAAACGGAGTTCATCTTCGCCTTCGCCGCGTAGAGGCGGCTGACCGCCTTCTTCGAGCGCACCAGCTCCAGCGCGAGGATGCGCAGCGAAGCCGAGTCCTCTTTTCTCGCCGCCTGCTTCATGGAGACCTTCACCTTGTTCTGCTCACGCTGGATGCGGCTCACCTGCAGTTCAATCTGGCGCTGTTCCTTTCGCAAGTGACGTATCCATTCCTTCGCCTCGTCCTCGGGCGACTTGCCAAACAAATTTTTGAGGAACGACATGTCCGACAAGATGCTTCCCGTTTTGTCTGCTTTGTTGTGGAGAAACGCCGAAATGAAGCGATGCTGTTATGCAATTCGCTAGCTAACGAGCGAATCAAAAATGAATCCAGACACGAAGAAAGCAAGAGCAATAATACCCTTGGGGAGTAAAAATTTAGTTTAGTAGAATGTTGTAATGCTGCCGATGGAACTCGAGACAAAATGGAAACGAGATCGAGACCAAAGGAAATATTCACTTTTCATTATTATTTTGGAAAAGCAAGAAGTGGAAGAAAAAGAACAACGGGGTGGAAACGGCAATGGCACGAAAATATACAAACTTCATCATTGAAGAGCAGAAGGAAATTTGCCGTCAGAGAACGAAGTATCTTAGAGGATTGTAAGCAGTGTAGTCACAGAAACCGGAAGGAGCAGGCCCCCCACTGTCGCACCGGTGAACAGCGCTGGACAACAAGAGAAAGGACTCACTCGCTCGCTAAAAACGCTGTGGTCCTTGAATATCGGTACCCAACGCCTCGTTCTGGTGTATTAGTGGAGGCTGTAAGGTAAAGCAAGGGGGATCTTGAACAAAAGGTATTCCTCCTGGCTTCAGAGCCTTCTTGTGGTTCTCCGACGCCGGGGTCGCACGCCGAGTCATCTCGGTATCCAGCTGAAACGTCAAGGGGAAGCACTGCTGTGTCAGCCGATACGCTCCTTCCGCTGTGATAGCGTAGCCCGTTGTGGTGCGGTGCAGCAACGGCACGCGGCAAAGATGTTGAAGTGCATAAATGATTTCCTTCAGAGATAACGAGCCGCTCCTCTGGAGAGACGCTCTGCGAGTGACTTGTGCCTGGAGGGCGAAGAGAAGGGCATTTCTATCACCACCCGAACGGTGTATGAGCTCCTGTTCCAAGGTGATTTCGGCACACTGACGGCCTGTGTCCAGGCCTCCCACATACAGCAAGTGCCACTCAGGCAGTGAGAGGGCCTCTCTCATTTCATACAAGCCTGTCACACGCTGATGGTACTGCGCGAGAAAATCTGATGAAAAAGCCGCATCGTCCTCCACCACTAGAAAGACTCGGCGGGCATCCGGAGACTGCCGGGGAGGGAAGCACGACATCACACTCGTGGAATACTTCAATGAACTCGCTGTGGTGCTCGTCGAGCACTTCGGCGTTCCCTCCCAGCAGCCACCCGCGTGTGCTTCAACTAAAATCTGTTGCCACACCTGCAAATGGCTTAGCGCACAGCCGACCGCGCCGTCCGTGAGATCCATTCCCCACACCTTCTCCTGCTCCGGCGCCTCAAGCCGCAGCCGGCCCAACGACGACAACAGTCCTGCTTGACACAGGCGGTCTAGCACCTCCGGGTTCTTTCCAGCAACAAAGGGAGTCCCTTCTTCGGTTTCCGGTGTTCCACACGGCGCGGAAGGGGGTGCCAGCAGCGCTTTCCCATTCACTGCAGGAACTCGAACGAGACGCTCCACGGGAATCCCCGCGACTCGTGTGAGCTGGTCGGAGACGTAGCGCCACCTATCTTGGCGTTCTGGCAAGTTGATGACCAGCACCTTCTCAAAAGGAAGACTGGAGTCCGCACAGCTACGCGTCGTGAGAGTCCTTCGAACTACAGAAGAAAACAGCGCCGCACTGCAATACCACCTTCGCATGGGATAATGAGCACAACTTCAAAATATATGATAATAATAAATAATGAGTGGATAATGACTATAGCTGAAGTAAATGGAAGTGTCAACACCAAGAGAAAGAAAAAGAAAAAAAAAAGGAATAAAATTAGCGAATTCAAATAAAGTCACACACTCGCATTGCTGTGTAGTGATTTCGATGTGACTCATCATCTCCAAGAGATAATCGACGTTTCAATCTCCATTTATGATTAAATGTGCGGTTTTGTTTGATCTACTTCCAGTCACGACTCGCTTAGCACTAAAATACTACAGGGTGTTCGTTTTGTAAAATATATTTCTGTCGTCCACTTTTTTTTGGCCTTTTTTACGATACTAAAAAAAAGACCGTCGAAGGCACAAAGCGGCGAAGAGGTGGAGTGGAGCTGCCGCATCCCACTCACCACACTCATTTAATGTAGAGAAATCTCGAAACGTTTTCCTTTTCTCTCTTTTCCGCTTTGGAGTTTTTCAGTTAAGCGAGACGTTACATATTTTAGAAAAAAGAAAGAAAGAAAGAAAGGAATTACTACTACAAGCGCTGAAGGAACCCTTTCCTCTCATCCGCTCAAATTTGTTCACGAAGCCAACAGTTCCCACTCGCACGGTGTGAATGTCGATCGCGTCGCTCAAAACTGCACACTTAAGTAAAAAAAATAAAGTAAAGTCAAAGCGAAGTCATGAAAAAATAGACCACAACGATACAGCATGTGATATTCGAGAAATAATAATTTAAAAAAAAAAAACGTCGCACTGATACACTAAAAGGAAGGAAGGACACTACTACTAGGGTGGCGATCCCTTCTTCGTTACCGTTTCGTGTCGCTACAGTGAACGGAAGCGAAAAAAAGAAAAGGAAAAGCAGAGGCGAAACAAGAAAAAAATAAAAAGATATCTTCTTATTTTTCGTGTTTGTGCATTACATTTCCGTTTAGTTTTTTACCACTACTATTTTACTGGTTTGCCGGTCAACTCACTCGAGAACGAACCACACGACCATCAAAACGTGCTACAAAGCAGTGAAGTCAGGCGCCAACAGCGTATTGTTTATATAGGTCACTCCCACGATATCTTTTCTCAATAGCAGCACCGAATTAGAAGACTTGTGTCCAAATCATAATAATAAATTGTTTCTCATCGTCTCCTCTACCGCATTAATGCGTTGTTTTTCTTGTTGTTTTTCTGTTCGTGTGATTTCATTTTTTACCTTTCCTTTCTCTCTTCTCAAGCTCATTGGACTATCTGACGATTTCAGTACTTTTTTTCCCTTATTTCTTATTTTTTTTTGTTTTTCGCTTCTCCACACATTAAAGAGGTCTCTCGTTTTGAAACGCGATGATATTCGACGCGGGTGTCTTCCCCTTCGCGTCCTACTTGGTCAGACCGAGCTCCAGCGCGCTCTGCATCACGAAGTTCTGCTCTGCCTCGTGGCGCTTGGCGTAGCCGGTGGAGGGCGAACAGCTGATTTGGCGGCCGGCGAAGCGAATGGGGCGCGTGCCTTTGGTGTACTCCTCAAAGCGGGGACGGATATGGCACCACGGGCCCATGTTCTTCGGCTCCTCCTGTGCCCACACCAGGTCTGCGTTCTTGTACTTGCTGAGGATTTCCTCGATCTCCATTCGGGGGAAAGGGGAGAGCTCCTCGACGCGGACGATGGCGACATTCTTGATTTTGTTCGCCTCCCGGTGCTTCAGCAGGAAGAAGTAGATCTGGCCGGAGCAGAAGACCACTCGCTTGCACTGCTCGGGGGCAACGCTGGGGTCAGGGATGACAGACTGAAACTCCGTGTCGCCGAGCATCTCTTGGATGGAGGAGACGTTAGGGGCGCGGAGGAACTGCTTGGAGTAGAATATCACGAGTGCCTTGCGAAAGTCTCGCTTCATGTGGCGCCGGAGCAGGTGGAAGTACTGAGCGGGGGTCGTCGGCATGCAGATCTCCCAGTTGATAGAGTGCAGCCGCATCTCCTTGCTCAGCGCAGGGGTCGTCACCTCCTCGCAGGACATCTGAAGGAAGCGCTCCAAGCGTCCACTGCAATGCTCTGGGCCCTTGCCATCGTAGCCGTGCGGGAGGTTGACGACACACGCCTGCTGCTGATTCCATTTGTCCTCGCCAGCAGAGAGGAATTGATCAAACACGATGGTAGCCGTGTTCGCGAAGTCGCCGTACTGCGCCTCCCAGATGGTGAGGGCTTTAGGGTTGTACAACGCGTAGCCCGCCGCGTAGCCCAGGGTGCCAAACTCCGATAATGGACTGTTGAGCACAGAGAACTGAGAGAACTCGGTAGTGAGGGAGCGGAGCGGAGCGTAGGTATCATCCGTGTGCTGGTCGTGCAGCACGGCGTGGCGTTGGGAGAAGGTACCGCGCTGCACATCCTGGCCAGAGAGATGAATCTCAAAGCCCTCCTTGAGCAGCGCACCAAATGCCAGCGCCTCGGCTGTGCTCCAGTCGATGCCCTCGCCGGTGCGAAGACTCTCGTAGCGGCGCTCCAGCACACTATTGAGTTTGTTGTGGACCACAAAGCCTTCCGGGAAGGTCTGGAGGGCGTTGAGCACCTCCTGAGTGATTTCCTTAGTCACGCCCGTTTTCTGGAGCGTCACCTCACCGAGACGATCCGAGTACTTCATATTCTTCCATTCCAACGGGATGCTGTCCTTGAGGTACTTCGAGTAGTGCACGGGAGGGGCATTCTTCTGCAGGCCGTTGTAGTACTCTCGCTTCTCGTTGGCCACGGCCTTCACCTCCTCCTCCGTCATGATGCCCTCCGCCACCAGCTCATCGCCGTAGCGGGTGAACACATCTGGGAAGTCTTTGATGCGCTGGTACAGTAGCGGTTGCGTGATGCTGGGATCATCGTTCTCATTGTGACCGTAGCGACGGTAGCCGACCAGGTCGATAATGATGGACTTAGAGAAGGCGAGGCGGAACTCGGCAGCGAACTCGAACACGCGGGCGACGTCTTCGGGGGAATCCGCGTTCACGTGAATGATAGGGCAGCCAAAGGCCTTGCCGAGCCCTGTGCAGTGAGGAGAGCTGCGGCTAAATCTTGGGTCTGTGGTGAAGCCAATCTGGTTGTTGCACACGACGTGGATAGTGCCTCCGGTATTAAACTCCCCTACTTCACTGATGCACATCGTCTCGAAGGCCACACCCTGGCCAGAGAAGGCGGCATCTCCGTGCACCTCAATCGGAATAACATTGCGGTGCCCCTCCGTCACAGAAAACTTGCGCTGGTTGGCCTTAGTGTAGCCTTGAATGATGGGGTTTACTGCCTCCAAGTGCGAAGGGTTACTCAAAATTTCCATCTCCAGCACGTTACCGTTACGAGTGACAAATTTCCCGCGGCTGCCCAGGTGATACTTTACATCAGACTGAATCTGGAAGGGGGCAAGGTCCTCCTGATGCACACCAACGAACTCCTTCAGAATAATCTCGAAGGGCTTTCCTATCACATTCGCTAAGACGTTCAGGCGTCCACGATGAGCCATGCACAGATTCACCTTCTGCACGCCGTGGTTGGCAACGGTGTGAATCAAGGTACGCAGACCCACAATCAGAGACTCTGAACCATCCGAGCCAAAGCGCTTCGCCGTGGTAAACTTGCGCTTGAAGAAGTCCTCGAAAAAGACGGCACGTCCGACGAGGTTCAGCATCGCCTTCTTCTCGGTGGGGCTGAAGCGGCGACGCAGCAGAGTCTGATCGCGAAGGTTCTCCACCTGACTGCGCAGGTAGCGCTTCAGCACAGGGTCCGTGACGTACGATATTTCATAGCCGACCTTGCCGCAGTACCACTCCATGAGGTAGCCGTGAAGCTCTTTGATGGTCATATTGTGTGGCTCAGAGCGAATACCGCCAGCCATCTCAGAGAAGTGTACCGCAATACGGCGCTCCGCACTCTTCGCATTGAAGCCGAATGCCTCCAAGTTCAAGTTGATCATCTCCCGCTTCATACGAGACGGAGTGCGGCGAGTGGGCTCTGCCTTGGAGTAATGCAAGGGGTCCAGATCGGCGTGGAGGTGTCCATGCTCCTCAAAGGCGTAAATCATCTGCATCGCCTTCGAGCAGTCCTTCCACGAGACTTCCAGGTTCGAGCCGATCGCAGAGGCCGCCACAAGGGGCTCCTCTTGCTTGGCGGGCACAACACGAAGGGGGGCGTCGAACAGCGGCTGGTCAAAGTCGTTAGCGTAGGGGTTCCCGAAGACGGCGTGCCAACTCTCGTCAACGGACTTGGGATCCTTCAGCCACTGCTGGTACAAGTTCTCAATGTACATCGCGGACGTCCCTGATAGGAAGTTATCGTTGAAGTGCAGCTCCCTCTCCTGCGGAATAGCAAGGTCGTTGGCCGCGAAGCGTGCCCCGAGGAGCAGGTTCGCACGGCTCGTTAGCAAGCGCGTGCCCCGTGAAAGGCAATGGCGCATCATTTAGAACGGAGGGATTCTGGTCTTTAGGAGGCCGTGGCAGTGTGCACGAAAAAGAGAAGTTCCACAATTCGAAACGGGTTTCACGTCGTGAAAAAAGAACAAGCGGGATGAAATTATAGCAGGAAGTGAAATGTTTTCGCTACGATCCAACCCTACCACTTCAAATTGAGAAAAAATATATTCAGCAAACTAATCTTATGTCCAAGAAATCATCTACCACAAAAGAAAAGGAGAAAAGGATCATTCCATTCAGAAAAACATAATAAAAAACAGCAATAGATACAAAAAACACTTGATCTTATTTCTTGCGTTTTCACGGCTCCGTCCTACTCGTTTGAGAATTTAGGGGTCTCTTGCTGTTGTGTAAAGATCAGCAAGAAAGCTCACTAAATGTAACGAGGAGTATTATTGTTGTTGTTTGGATGAAATCCATCTACATGGGCATCATCGGATATCCACCTACAGATGTCTCTCCTATCATCCATATTATGCGCCAAGTCCCTTCCTGTTCTTGTGCTGAAGTGCGTAGTTAAACTCTCGCTCCAAGTCATTGTTCATCCTCTTCATATCTGAGCTCGATGCAGCTAAGGTGGAGTGGTTTTGCAGCGAGGCGGAAGTCGAGAGCGGTGCGCTGCCCCCAACGGTCTTCTTGCCTCCGCCCATCAGACGAGCAAACTTGCCCATTTTTCCGGTATTGCCACCAAACAGATTCGTCTCTTGTCCAGCGTACTGACCTAAATCCAGCGTGCCACCAGAGGAGCCCTCGTCTTCTTCACGAGAACGCTTTACACCTGTGCCGGGGAACGGGACAGCGTCCGACCTGGTCCCGTCGTGTGGAGGCAGCACAGGAGACGAGGGGGACACGAGCAGCTGCCGGCGAATGCACTTGAGTGACTTGCGGACGGACTTCATCTCCTCCATCAAGTTGGTCCCACTTTCCTCCTGCACCGTGGTGGTAATGCTGGTCTCGGCTTCTTTGAGTGCGGCGAGTGCAATTAGTAGAAACCCTTCAGCTTCATTGACACAGGTGGGCAGTGGGGACTCTCCGTCCCCGAGGAGCACTTCCGCGTTGCCTCGAACAATACGCGTGAGTTCTTTGATAGTGGATGGCATGGGAAAGGTGTGTGTCCGGTGCTGTATCGTTGGATGAGTATTTTGACACTCAGCTAAAATGGAAGCACGAGGGGGTTTACGTGTGGGTCTGTGCTTTGCGTGAACTTCTTTTCTTTATTTTACGAAGCCTAAAAAGAAAAGAGTATAGTATAGTATAAATGAAAAAGAATGGAATCGATAGTGAAAGATAGCGTCAGACGCTCTGCCCGACGAACATCAAAGCTTTTAAAAGCTTTTTAAAAACAAGATGAGAGACTAAAGAGCAACTGAGATAATAAAGTAATAACGTAAATAACAATTTAGTAACAGTAATAAGAACCGAACAGTAACATTGAGAATAGTAAGTGAAGTAGAAATACCTGGGAAGCCACAATGCTTAAAGGCTAAATCCTAGAGGAAAGTGATGAACGTTGCTTCTACTCCAGCAGTGATAAAACAGATTTGCATCGAGCACCAGCAACACAGTTCAAAGCGCTGGTGTGAACTTCCTCCATTCCGGCGAGACTGTCACCTCCCCGTCAAAAAATAGGTTTACGAGCCACTCACGTCCCGCTCCTCGCGCTGCGGGTAGATGGGGCGGACGTTGGTCCTCACGCTGTCCGGGTCCAGACCGACACCTCCACCACCACTCCCGGATGAGGAGCCCAACCACACGCGGCCACGTGCCTGTTGCACCACGCGATCCCGCAGTTCGGACTCTTCCAAATTCCGGAGCGTCTCCCGCTTTTCGTGGATCCGGTTGAACAACGCGCGCTGATCTTCGTACCTCATTCGAGGCTCACCAGAAGGCGGTGGGCCCTTTCGGTTCGCCACACGTACAATCAACTTTGACTTGGCAGTGCCGTACTTCTTCACCTCCCCCGTCATGAGCTTTCCAGCAAACCAGAGCCCAGCCTCCCCTGCGAGTTCCCTGTCCTCCTCCCGCCAGAGATCATCCAGGAGGAGGCGGCAGTGATACACCACCAGACGCTCATCCTCTCCCAGATCCGGGTTCTCATGCATGCCGTACAGCTTGGAGACCACCTCGTTCAACTCTTCCGGCGTCAGCACTCGAGAGACCAGCGGCGCCGGGACGACGGACTCGCACACTTCTTCCACCACCGCACCAGAGGCCGTTACCGTCTTCTGCGCCTCCCCCTTCTCCTTCTTCTCGGGGGCTGGCTGACACCACTCGGGAAACAAATCGATGGTCTGCTGTCGAAGGTTCTCTACCACCTTGTCAAACTCCCCTCGCTTGTCGGCGTGAATCACGTGGGCCTTGTCCTTGATTAGCTCGTAGGTGCGGTCAATGAGACCAGCGTACACCTGCAGCCGCTCCGGTGTGCGGCACGCCGCCCCTGTCGCTGAACGGCTGCACTGCTGTGCGGTGGAGTTGACGGCGAAGACCCCGCGCTCTTTGGTAGCCTCGTCCACCAGCTCCTGTGCAGAGAGCAGCATCAGCCGCAGGTAATGCCGGCGGTTCTGAATGTGTGCCACCGCTGGTGCGATGCCCTGGCCTGGAACCATCATGAGAGCCACGGAATCGTTTCGGGCCCGTCGGTACTCCGCTGCGACCTGAGCCGGCGGCTTGATCGGTATTCCGCGCGTTTCCATGTCCTTCGCTTCTTCTAGTGTCGGAGGCGGAGGGGGGAGGGGGATATCCAGCGGTACCGTGTCCAGCGAGTCGTCTGGCCCGCACTCAAAGAGGAACTCGTCTGGGTACTTGGTACCCTTCACGGAGAGCAGAACCATATCCGGGAAATAAGTCAATGAGAAAGAAAAGAAAAGGATGCTGCCAGCTCACAGAGGGAAGCTATGCCGATAGCCACCGTGAAGTCAAAATTTCTATCTAACTTTCAATCAAAAAATATGTTTCAAAAATAGGAAGTATGATCAGCAGATCAAGTAATGCATTGGGGTGTTAAGGAGTTGCAATGCCAACAGATTTGTTTTAATTGTTAAAAATGTGTTGAAGGGGGGGGGGGGGTTCTACGAATAGAAAATGATACGAGTTACCTGAGCGAAGATAAAAAGCCTCCTTTACTGCGGTTCAGGATGAGAAAGGAATACGAATATAGCGCCTCGCCTTGAGTGCATGAGTGATCGCGTGGGGTTTCATTGCATGTGGAACCGAATAGGTGAATTAAAGCAGTGCTTCTAGGACCCACTGCCCCATTTTGGAGTTCCACGCGCAATCCTTTGGGAGCAAGCGAGGCAGCTGGATCCTCACATCTTCCGAGACCGCCACCCCCTCCTTCATCGCAAACTTTCGCACTGCCGTGCGCAACCACGTCGCCAGCGGCATCAAATGCTTTCGGATGGCGTTGGGACTCGAGGTGCCGAGAAGCTGCAGCAGTGCCGCGGCACTCGTCACGCGTATCGTCCCTATTCGCTCGAACGGGGCCGCCGGCGGGCTCGTAATGTACTCCATCAAATAGTGCAACACGCGCTGCTGGACCTCCGTGGCTTCGGTGGACTGTGGTGAAGCCGGAGAAGTGGGACTCCCTGTCACCGCGGGCTCCAGCGCTGGCTCGCCGACCCACTTCATATCTATCACGGCAGCACTGAGAATGTAGGCCATAATGTCCTCCGCACGAGGTTTCCCCTGCACAAACGGTTGAAGCACAGCGTTGATGAAGTTGAAGCCATTTATCAAGACCACCAGCCGGAGAGCCAGCAGGGCGGGTCCGCTATTCGCTTCCCACGCCAACAAAGCGGTGGCCTGCTCGCCGGGGGTCAACGCGACCGTCTCGTCTTCGCTGTCTTCACTGCCGTCACTCGCTTCGCTGTCGGAGGCCTCCGTCTCCGCCGGACTCCGCACAGAGGAGGTGTCGCCCTCTCGTCGCGCCACCGTCACTGTAGTCGATTTCTCCGCCGCAGAGCGATCGTTCTCGTGTTTCGGTTCCGTGAGGGCGACCTGCAGCGCGGCTTTGGTGAAGTGCTCCAGCGAGATCCCCGCACTGCTCCACCCCACGCACTCTGTAAAGCTTTCCCACGCCGCACGAAGCGGGACGAGGTGGGAGTTCTCCAGCGCCTCAACCGGCTCGTGGCCAGCGGCCTGTGTCAAGCAGTGCCAGAGCACCGCCTTGATGGTGTACACTATCATCCCGTGTCGACTGCACGGCGACGCGTACGGAGACTGGATCACCAGCAGGTCTTGGGTAAAAATGTGGTCGTACAGCTCTCGGGGACAGCCCGAATAATCCAGTAAGTGCAACCGCTCCACGGTGCGGCCCACTAAGCCGCGCAGGAGGGTCATCCACAGCCGCCCCACCGCCGCACGTGGCGTGTCTACCCGACTGACTGGTGAAGAGGGAACGCCTGCGGTGTCCTCCACACGACTTTCCCGCTCCCCAACCTGAAGCCACTGCTGAAGCAGCGCAACGCTACTGTCATACAGCAGTTGAAGCATTTGCTGGCGGGTCGTCTGGAGGGCGGCGGCGTAGGCCAGAGACGCTGGGGAAGGCCTCGCAGGGGACAACTTGCTGCCGTGCGGCGCGTCATCCGACTCCGCGTTCTTGTACCGGGGCAGTAGATTTTGCAACGCGAGAAAGTTCAAGGCGGTCGCGAGCGTGTGAAGAACGAGATTCCGGCGTACGTCGCTCCCAGCGACTGGCGCTGAGGTTTCGTCTGGAGTGTCCCCCTCCGCACTGTCGGAGACCACGGCGAGTACAGCACGGGTCAGTGTGGCCTGCAGCACTGCCGCGAGCCCGTCCACCTCCAGTCTCAGCACCCGCTCCAGGAATCGCCACACCTCGTCCTCCACCGCGGCGAACGAGGACCAATCGGAGACCCACGAAGCAGCGAAGGGAGAAGGACTCTCTGCCAAGTGGGAAGGCACGGCGTACATCGCAGTGCAGCGCTTCGTCAGAGCGTTCTGCGCATCCTCCGCCACTTTGGAAGCCATCAGTGCCGTTCCCGAACTCCTAGCGGTCGCAGGGGCATAGAGAAGCCGCAACTCTTTCCGGTACTGAAGCAGTGTGGAGGAGTTCATTCGATCAAACAGCGCCTCCAGCGGGTTGGTCATGCCTCGCAGTGCTGCCACAGAGGAGCTCGCGCTGGCAGCAGCAGAGGGCAGCAGTTGATGCGAGCGCTGGGACGATCCTTCCGCCTCTCCCTCTCGGCGCCCCACCATTGACACTGTGGACTGAAACGGGTTCGCTCCCTCCCGGACAGAGGACGTGTCCGAGGCATTTTCTCGCTCCTGCTTCGCTTCCAGGGCCTCTTTGACGGGCCGACCGCGAGCGGCGCTCGTCGTGCTGCACACGGACTTCGGCCGTGCGCGCTTTCGATTCACATTCGGCCCACCAGCAGCGGAGACGTGAGACGCCCGCAGCGCTCCCGCACCGGGCGGCAGTCGGAGACCGCCCTTCGCCTCTACGAAGGCGCGGCGCTGCTCGAGCTCTCTCCGGAAGGCGAGCGAGAGGTGTGGCGCCGCACCAGCAGGCAGCGCCGCGATATCCTCCGAGAAGAAGGACTCGGCCTCCTCCACCACCTGGTGGTGCTCCACCCTGCCAGAGTCCTCCGCAGCCCCTGTTCCTTTAGTCGAGGAGCGGAGCCTTCTTGTGGCAGACACCGGAGCCGGCGCCAACTGCGCCAGAATAGTGTCGGGGTTGCTGCCCAGGCTCCTCGCTGCTGAGCGGGCCACTCGTTGCATGGCGCTGTGGAGCTCTGCCTGCACCGACTGCAGCACACGGCCGACCGCCTCTTGTGTCGACGACGGGGCCGCACTCGGCACGACGAGGGTCTTGGCGGTCTCCGCCTGCTGCTGCTGCTCCTCCAGCGCCTTACGAAGCTGATCCCTCTCCTTCTGCGCCGCGTCAAGCTGCTCCCGAAGCCCCTCATACACCAACGCGTAGCTCGCCTCGCGCTCTGCGGTGTCTAGTGTGAAGCTGCTGAACATCTCGCTCTGACGCTGGTGTGTCGCTCGCAGTGTCGCCAGCTCCTCTTGGAGCTTCTCCATCGCCTTCTTGTGCGCCGCTGAGGGTCCCGCAGGAGTGGATGGCCCCGACCTCCTGCGTCGTTCCGACCCCGCCTCCGACTCGTTCTCCACCTCGGCCTCCACAGCCCCGCCATCGCTTCGTAGTCGTGGAGCGGAGGCGGAAAGGCTCTGCACCTGAATCTTGAGCGCTGTGTTCTCCTGCCGTAGCTTGCGGTTTTCACCCACCACGCGCTGCATCTCCGCCACGGAGTCGAGCCGCTGCCGATGCGGCTCCGGTGACGGCTGCAGCGGATCGATCGGGCTCGTGGATGCCGTAGTTCGGGTGCCCTGGTTTAACTGAAAGGGGTCGTGGGGCGCCTCCGCTCCGAAGATATTGTCCATCTTAGGAAGGGGGTGGAGGTGTCTCAACTAAGTGCTGTGTAATGTAATGTTTCTAGTTCAGCTTTTAAGTACAACAAAAATATATATTTTTAAGGCAGTAGGCTACACTACTTTAGCAGAGTATAATTTTATCTGTGAAATGTAAAAGTCGAGAGCCGATAACAGCTGAGTTTGTTTGGTTCTCTCTCTCTCTGCACCTTCTTAAACTTAAACCATGCATACAAAATAATATAAAAAATTATAAAAAGGGAAACAAAGAAAAGTCGCAGAAACATTAAAATATTAAAATAGAAAGAGTCGTATACACCACAGAGGGGGAAGTCATTAAATAAGGGAGTGGAGTTCTTCTCTTTTTTCGTGTGGTCTATTTATCAAGGCTACCTTTCGGCGGGGCACCAGTCCTCACGCCAGGCCACGCTTTAAATCCTCTTCCGCTCGTTTGGCATCCAGCGCATCCACTTTCGCACAAATAGATTCCAGTCTTTTCAAATGACGTCGCAGTTGTGTCTGCATGGCAGTGCCAAACTCGGTGATGAGCGAGCGGACTGCCGGATCGTGCGGCCCGACGGCGCGAGGGGCGGCCGCGAGACGTTTCGGATCCAAACCACCCCTCCCAGCGAGCGGTACGGGGGACAGCAGCGAACACATTTTAGGGTAGCGATCGAGGTTGTACAGGTTCTCCTCCGAGGTGAGGAGCGACTCCGCAGCAGGTAACAACGCTTTCGCGGCACCGCCGGAGGAGACTCTCTGCACTGCCAAGGCGGCGGGTGGCGCAGCTGTCCCACTGCTGTGCAGCGCCGCACCAGACGATGGCGCCGCAGTCGTCTCATCCGAGAGACCCAGTCGAGGCAGACGACTCTCCAAGAGCTCCACGTGGGCGGTGAGCCGGTCCAGCATCTCGCCTCGCCGCTGCACCGCAAAGCGACGGGCGACGAGTACGTCCAGCGCCAGCGTCATTCGCTGCAGACGATCCCAGTGCTCCATCCGCTCCTCCATCGTCCCCTGCCTCGTCTCCGCAACCGCAGAAGCAGTGGCGGGAGCCGCCAGGTTGGAGGCAAAGGCGGGGGGAGTGGGTTTCGCGTTCTCCTTGAGGGGGGGGTGAGCGCCGAGCGAGGAGAACTTCAAGAGCGCGGCAGCATTGGCAGGTGGGGAGATTGGTCGCTTCACGAAGAGGCCCGCGGCAAAGGCGTTCGCATTGGAGACAGTCGTGGCCTTTGGCGCGGTGACGCGTGGGGCGGCGGCGCGATGGCTGGTGAGGAAAACCTCCGACATCTGAGTTTTTCTTCGCTCACTAACGTGGATGGCAACGGTGTGTGATGGTCTTCACTCTAGTGCAGCGAATCCAATGAACAACACTCTTTCTGTTCCTGTTCTTCTTTTTTTTTTCTTTTAGGAGTATTGTAGTGCAAGAGAGAAGTGGGCGGATATGTAAGTGTTGCCCTCACCAGAAAGAAAGTAAAAGGCAAGGTGTAAGAAAGTGGGCAAAACGACAGCACCGCACAAGTCGTTCGACCGCGCGTTTAAGCCTTTATCCTCTCTGTTTAGAAACGGTTGAATGATAGGAGGTTTCTCACAGTGCATTTTGTAAAATATATTTTTTATTAAAAAATTATCTACTTCCTACTATTTCTTGTGCTGTTGTTGTTTAAAAAAACAACAAACAACCTTGACTGCTACCTACGTTCTAAACGCTTTCCTAAACACACTATGGGGCTATGGATATGGATCTATCGAGTGCACCTTTCTCTCCTCTCACAAACCGCCTTAGACCGAGATCGCCGGATCAATAGAATCAATTACCCTAACAGTTTCCTATAAAACAACTTCTTCTTTTTTTTCATTCTTTCTCTCTTTGAAAAAATAAGTTTTCTCTCGGTCTGACGAGTGGAGTCTTCCTTTAACGACACACACGCCTATCTCTCTCCCTAGCACGATGTCGTTTACGCCACATCGCCAGGCTTGCGCAGACGCGTGCGGTACAGCCAGTCGTCGTAGACCTTGCGCTTCTGCTCTACAAAGTCCTCTGGGTACGGTGTCTCCCGAATGGCCGCGTTGCCGGTCACCGCCATGTAGAGCAGCGCCTGGTTCAGCTCCTCCATGCGTGACATGGCGAAGGATTTGTTGTACAAGTGACGGCAGTTCTTGGCAGCGTTGTACTGCCCCTCCTTGAGGATGCAGCGGTTCAGCATGTCGTGCACCAAGTTAGCCTGGGCCACATACACATCTCGTTCCCGCTGAAGCCAGAGCTTGTAGGCGAGATAGTGGTAGTAGTCTTGATACTCTCCCTTCTCCGGAGGCGGCACCTTCGCGTTGACGTACTTGAAGCGCGGCCAACGCCAGCTCGCAAACCAGTACTCTTCGGGGCAAGGGTTCGGCCGTGTGTAGGCGTCCACGTAATTCTTCGGCTTCAGTGGGGCAAAGGGACTGGTCCAGTAGTCGAGCAGTCCATGGTACTGGCGCTGCAGAGTCGAGCCAAGAGTCGGCATTTCAGGGTCCTGGCCAAACTGCAGCTGCAACACGCGCTTGAACATGCTGGCTGCGGTGCGGGGCTCTGGCATCCGCTTCTCATTGTCAAAGGCGGGCAAATTGTCCATGTAGTCTGGTGAGCTCATGGAAGGAAGCGGCACACGATCATGTGGCGCCGAAGACGGGGAGGGCCCCACCTGCTCGGTGGACTGAAGCACTTCTGAAGGGGCCATAGGATATCGCTCCAGATGTGACAAGGAAAAGAACACTAAATAGAGATCGTTTATTTGATGAAATGGACGAAGTAAGTTAGGAAGATACGATTCTTCCAAGAGAACGAGATCGAACACAACAAAGCTCAAAGCCAAGTAAAAAACGTATCCACTCTATTTCTACAATGTAAAAGAGCTAACCAGAGTAGAAGATTTAGAAAAAGAATAAAACGACATAAATAACAAATAAGGAAAACATAGAATCTTCACATGGCACTACTTCTTCAGTCATGGCCAAACAAAAAGAAAAGAAGGAACAGCACACACAACCACATGATACAAGAAAGGAAGTTGAGCTACTACGTTGTTTTTTGTTTTTCGAAGGGAGAGGGGGGGGAGAGGGGAAAAGAAAATGAATAAGGTCTGTCATTTGAGATGGAAGTAGTGTGATGAACAGGAAAATGGTGTGAACGAGCTCCTGCTCTCGTATCTTCCGTCTGCGCTTTCCAGACCTAATTGAATATGACATCTTCGTCCCAATATTTTTTTTGTTTTTGTTTAATCAAGAAATGCATGAGGTAAGAGGAAAAGAAACAAACTAAGAATTATACATTCAAAAGAAAAAAAAAAAGAAAGGAAGAAGCAAACCCGAGCATACAAGCCTGTGCCCTGCATTGGATTCCCACCCCCTTCTTCTCTCTCCTTTTCCCCTTCATTTATTAATCCGAGCTGACGCCCTCCGCCGTCGGCTTCGTTTCCTCCCCGTCCAGCGACTTCTCCGGCGGAACGGGGGAAAGTTCGCTTTCTTCGGGCTCCGGTTCCTCAATGCCGAGCAGCTTGTCGGTGGCCCTCATAATCTGGAGGGTCTGACGCTGAATCATGTCGATCTTCTCCTCGAGCCCCGTCACCCGCTTCTTCTGCACGTCGCGGTCGCTGCGGGATTTGTCTAAGCGGGAGAGAGCGAGCTCAATATCGTTCTGAATACTCTCAGTGGTCTTCTGCTGTCGCTCCCGCATCGCCTGGGCCTCCTCGTAATACTTCTTGCTCTCGTCCAGCCTCGTCCGCAGCGTGTCGAAGTATGCCTTCTTCTCGTTGACCTTCTCCTTGAGCTCTTCGAAGCGAGGGCGGCTCCCCTCCACCTTCATTTTCGCCTTCTCGAGAAGCTCCATCACCTGTGGTCGAACCGCGACCTGTGCCTCCAAAGAAGCACGCAGCGCGGACATCCGCTCGTCTCGCTCCTTGCGTGCCTCGTCAAACTGCGTGCTCCCCTTCGACTCGTAGTTGCTCAGTAGCTCAAACTTCTTCTCGAGCGAAATCTTCTCGTTGATCACCTTCTGCTCGAACTTCGCGACCTCCGTCAGAGTCTCGTTGATGCGGCCCATTTCCTCACGCAAGTTCGCCGCGGCTTCCTCACGGGCCTTCTGGTCCTCCGCCTGCGCGGCGGTGTACCGCTCCTGGCTTTCCGTGTGCAGCTTGTCCAGCCGGCGACGGAGCTCCTCCACCACACGGTGCTCCTCCTCGGCCACCTTCCCCTGCTCCGTCAGTCGCTTGCACTCCTCCGCACTGCCACGGATCTGGTGCTGCTTCAGCTCGTACTCCATGTTGAGGTTGTACAGTTGCATCTTCTGATCCAGAAGACGCTCCACAAAGTCTTGGCGCTTCATTGTGATGTGTGTGTGTGAGTGTGTGTTTCTGTTCAGCAAAAAGCTAAAAGAAAAGAGAGGGGTTGAGATTTCCAAATATATCTATTTGAAATTCAATTAGAGAAAAGACAGGTGTACTAATAGATGTGAGTGAGTGAAAGAAAAAGAAGAAGTGTTAGGAATCGATACTCTTGAAAGCTCCACTCCTTCCGCCTCTTAATAAATCTGCTGCAGCAGTTGTGGTTCGAGGGGATTTTATCTTAAAAGACCCACTCTTCTAATCGTTGTCGGTTAAACAGCAGAAAAAAAAAGATAAAACACATGATATACGATGCAAGACACAAAGTTAATGAAATGAGCTCCTAGGCGAAAGTGACAAGTTGGGTATTTTCGTTCTTTTCTCTTTTTAGTAGTTATTCGATCAGATGGTAAAGATAAAGTATTTAAAAAAAGAAAAAATAGAGATGTATCGCTGCTGTTAGAGGCCTTCCTCTGGCTGTCGTCGCCATCACGAAAACAACTTGGAAAACATCTTCTTCTGCTCGGCGTGGAACTCCTGCGACCCGGCCGTCACCGCCTGTCGTAGCACCGCCGCGTCCGCCGCAGAGCCACCCGCCCGCTCAAACGCCTCTACGGTCTGGTGGGCCTGCTGGAACTCCTGCAGCCCCACCTGTGCTTGCGCCAGGCGATACAACGCCTTGACGTGATGCGCATCCATTGCTAGTACCATGTGGGCGTCGTTCTGCGCGGCCGCGAAGCGTCGCAGCTTGAGGTAGCATAAGCTGCGATTCAGCAGCGAGGAGAGGCGCAGCGCATCGGCCTCGGCCTCGTTGCTGAGCAGATCCCGCCGCCCCGTCGTCCGTTCGACCGCCACGCTGTATGCCTCCGCCGCTCCCGCCCAGTCACTCGTACTGACTCGAGCGTTTCCCTCCCGCTTGGCGGCATTGGCCTGGACGATGTCCTCCTCCTCAATCCGCTTGCTGTCGCTCTCTCGGAACTGGGTCATAGCGGCCATCTGTGCGGAGTTGCTCGTGTCCAGCTGCACCTTGGGCGGGTTCTGATGCAGCTCCTCGTAGACGTGGAGCCCCGTGTCGACGCGCTCCCACACATCCAGAGCGGGGTCGTCGTGATTCGACAGCATAAAAGCGTCGCCGCGGACTTCGCGCTGTGCAATCGTACTGGCGCGTTGATTGAGCGGAAGGCCCTTGAACTGCCCGCAGTCGTCCACGTACAAGGAGGTGCCGATGAACTTGGACTGGCGATTCGGCATCACAATAGGCACAATCTCGTACGAGTTCCGCTCCAAGTACTGATCAATGAGGGCCTCCTGGCTCCCAGCTGGCGGTTCAGCTGGCGCTGCGTTCTTCCGCTGCTGCTTCTCCATGTTTCGCTGCGCCTCGTCCGCGATGTGGCGGCTCATCGACTTCTTCTGGTCCTCCGACAGCAGCAGACTGCGGAAGTGCCGCGTCAGCTCATTCCGCAGCTCCTCCTCGCTGTGCCCAGTGAACTCCCGTTGCGTCACTGGCGCCACGTCCTCCGCCGGGATGTAGACGTACCGGAACGGCTTCACATCCGGGAGATCCGTCATGATACTGGAAGCAGATGGAAGGAGGCACGCGTTACAGTTGAGATTCAGAGTCGCTCACTGAAGTTAATGGCCACGAAGTAGAAAGACAATAAAACAATTATCCCCTGTGTTTGCAGCACAGCGTAAAGAGTCCTTAAAATTAAGTTTGCTGAAGGGAAAGAATAATTATGGAAAGAAAGGAGCGAAGAAAAAAAAAAAATTGGCCACAGAACACGAGTGATAATCCTTGGCGAATGAGTACTGCTGTGCTTTACAACAAGGAACTCCACTCCATACGATATTTCTTGGTCCTGTTCTTGTCCATTTTTTTCCACGCGACAAAAACAAGTCGCGAGAAATGTAGAGTTGAAGTCATTAAAACGGAAGTAGACGCGTTCTCATACCACAACGTTGCAAGAATTAGGCGGATGTCTAGTCATCTATCTAGAAGAGGGGAAGGGGATATGATCTAGCTTTTGGTTGTCGTTATCTGTCTAGTAATGAAGGCAGACAACGTAAATCAGTTTTTTAAAAAAAAACTAATCATTAAAACATCTATTATTGTTGATAGGGCTCTCGTTTCACACTTTTCAAGCCGCTATGAGGGATTTGTTACGGCGTTAGCACGGACTGGAATAGCTTGACCGCCTCAGTGTTCTGCACCTCCGCCGCCAAGATCACCTCTCCCTTGTAGAGCGCTACGCAGCAGTGCGAAACCTCACGCAACTGCTCCGGATGCACCACTGACGCGCCGCGCTGCACCGCCGCCTCACCCACCACACACTCGAGACCAGGAATGCGGTATCCCGTGTGGAGGTCGTTCGCTTCCCTACTACTGGACGGCGTGTGCAGGCAGCTGAAGGTAATACGGGAGATCCCCTCAAGGTGTTGCTTGGTGATGGACACCGTGTCCGCGCTCGCTCGGCTCTGTTTCCGCCCTGTATTCCATAGGGTGGGCATGGGTGGGGGCAGCAGCGCATCGGAGAGACCCTGACGCTCCTTCTTGAGCAGTGTGAGGGAGACATGAACGGCATACGTGTCGGGCTGGCGCTGTTTCGGACCGGCGCAGTGGGGGTCCGGCTCTTCCCCGGGAAAGCAGCGATGCTCCTCCCGCCGCAGCACCAGGAGGCGGGGCCGCACGGTAGTGCGTGAGGCCTGATGCTTCCAAATAAAGAACGAATGCAGCTGCAGCCGGACGGGAGTGGAGGGAGGAACCAGCTCATTCGGACTCTGAATCAGCACGGAACTACTCGCTGATTGAGGCTGCCTTGGCGGTGCTCGCCTCTCTTCTTGCCGAGGGGAGCAGGAGGCGGAAGCGACGCGTGGTCGAATCACTGCAGAAGGCGGAGGGGTCTTGGAACGTCTAGGGGGCAACGGAGCGGAGTGATAGCCGCTTACCCCTCCCTCGCTGCGGTCACTCTCGCTCTCCTCCACCTGCACGCTCTCGTCATCACTAGTGTGCCGCACGGGTGTCACTCTTCGACTTCTTCGGTCAGAATGTTCAGAAAGACTCCTCCGAAACAGTGATTTCTTCATAGGAAGATCCCACGCGTGAATTGAGGCTTTACGGTGTACTTCTGGCCGCTCCTCCCCTTGCTGCGCGGTGTTCCACAGGGTACTCGAGGAGTATCTGGAGTGGCGCTGGGAGGGTGGTGTAGCCTCATGTGGCGGTTCTCGCTCCTCCTCCTCGTAGGTGTCGCTGGTGCTCGAAACGGACTCGTCCCACACGCTCCCTGCAGCGATCCGCTGAGCAGGAAGAGGTCGAGAATACCGCTGCGGTCCGAGCGGCTCCGGTTCCCTTGACGGGCCTTCCCTCTCCTCTAAGCGTACTCCTCTCAGGACCTTCTCAGGAGTGGTGATGTAAGACGACACGACAGCGGAGCGGCAGTGTCCTGGAGCATGCCGCGACGCTCGGTGACGCCACCGGCTCTGAAGGGCACACGCCGCAGCGATCCACTTCTCTCCGTGAAGATACAGAGGGTCGTGGCTCATCGCTTCTGTACGCACGGGAGGGCAATTTGGGGCGTGAGAAGAGCTTCTTAGTTGTCGGCGAGAAGCTGGATCCCGGTAGGCAGCACTCAAAGTTGGAGTGCCATGAGGTAGAGTGTGGGAGTTTGAAGGGGTGGTACCGCAGACAGGCTGTTCGTACGAGACATCTTCGGTGGTGTAGTTCGCCGAGAAGTGCCGGGCGGTTGATCTCGAATTCGCTGCAGCGTCGTATACTTGAGGAGGCTGGACATCGCCTTCTGAACTGGCGTTGGAAAAGCGACCCCGCACTCGTGGCGAGGCGGATGTCCCGTGCCGGCGCTCCAGCCGCTCCAGGAGCGCTTGCCAACGTGAGTCAATCAAAGATGGCGCTGATCGTCTCTCCCCTGTAAAGTCCAAAGAAGACTGGCTTGAGGCCACAGTGGGAGACACCACGTCCGACAGTGGCGCAGAGCCGCTTCTTCGATCCTGGTACACAGTTTCAGCGGCGGCACCGAAGAGCGAAGATGACTGCACTCGACGTCTTCTCTCCTCCTCGCTGTATCGCAGCTGATGGCCGCCGTCGCCCGCACTAGCACTTCGTCTGCCCCACTCTTGTCTCACTGGAGTCCGAGGCACTGGAAGGCTCTTCTCGCTCACGGTTTCCGAGCGGTAGAGATTCACATACACGGGGGCTGTCGCTCGGTGGAGTTCCTCCACCTCCGCCCCTGCAGCACCAATGGTGATAGGAGACTTGTGAAGTGCTTCACTGGATGGCGTGTATCTTGGGTGAGCAGAGATAGGCTGGCTGCTGCAGGTAGGGTCCGTGGCAGTTCTACAGTGCTGCGGTTTTAGTGGCAACAGCGTCTTGGGAGGCATTGGCGGGTATTCAGAGAGATGTAGACGAGTGGGAGGGTGGACGTCCAGCGTGTGAGAAGCATAGAAAGCCGCCTCCTCGGACTCCGGCAGTGGATAATGCCTCGGCGGGCTTTCCATCTCACTCGAAACTTCAGAAGGTGGGGTGCAGTCCAGCTGGGTGTGCTCTGTTCGTTCAAAGGTGGAGAGCCATTTCTCTTGTGGTCCTTCACGCCCGTCAGACTTCCAACGTATCGGAGAAGTCGCCACTGTGATCTCCTTTGTACCGCTCTGCTTCGTTTCGTTCAGCTGTACCACATCCGTCTGAACGCATACAGTGGTGAGCGAGTCTGGCATCAGTAATGTGGTTTGTGTTCCCCGTGTCTCACAAACGACACTGCGACTAGAGCTGCGACTAGGTGTTTCTCCATTCTCATTGTACGACACGATCGTCTGGCGAGCTCCTATCGTGCTGACTCCGCTTCCTCTGCTGGTTTGGCAGTCCATCTTCTCCTCACTGTCTTGAGTGCTCGTCTCGTGTCCACCTCCTAGCAAGTCCTTCTGTGCAGAACGCTGCCCTGTGGAGGTACGATTCCCTATCCCAGCCGCTTCTTCTGTTGGTGATGGGCTCTTCTCGTCATCCGGAAGACGGCGTACATTCTCCTCCTTCATTGCTGTCTCTGGCGGTGTCACTTCCTGTAAAGGAGTTCGTTTCAGCCCGTCACTTCCCCACTCCTTCGCCACACCGTCTCCTTTATTGACCTGCTCGTAGACTGTTGGGTGTACCTCCCCCTCTTCCTCAAGGTGAATTTGAAGAACTATACTTGTCTCACCGTCGAAAGCGTTCGATCGCTTCTCCTTTTGCTGCTCCTCTGCCTCGTCGTGGTCAGATAGATAAGTGGACGACGATCCCAAGTCCTCCTCAACCGAAACCACAATCTCCTCCGTCTCGAAATTCGAATGATCCGGTGGCCTTGCGTCAGGGCTCACGCGTTCGTTTTCACTCCGTCTCACCACCGCCGGAGCTGGCTCGTCATCCTCCACAACGACGAGAACGACTTCTTCTTCTTCTTCTTCATTGTCGACTTCGACTTCGACTTCGACTTCACGGGTGCGAGGGTTGGCACCAAAGGACTGGACCTGCCGCACCGAGACCGGGGCATCGTTAGACCGTGGCGCAGTGGTAGACGGGCTGGCACAGGAGCTGGAAGGCGGTGAGCTGCGCGACGACACGGAAGAGATGGAGGAGCACGAGGCATGCAGCACCGCAGCAGGTCCATGTGGCCGTTGCGGCGAGTACGTGCTTGCCATTTCGGGTGGGGACTCAGTTTCGTACTCCCCCTCCCCCTTCCCCTCGTCCTCCGAATCCACAAAGATGAGCACTTCACGTTCCACCGGAGCCGTTGTTCTCTTGAGGAGCCGAGGACGTCGGCGAGGAAGGTTAATGTTGCGGGAGCTACCGCTCCCGTTTTCTCGTCCTTGTGGGTGAGAAAGAACCGCCGGTGTGGTCACGCCCTCCCACTCCGCACGTCGCTTCAGCCACCGCTGATGGAGGAAACGGCCCACAGTGGTGTCGGGGAAAACCACTTCCAGAGCAACGCGACGCAAGCAATGGAGCGGAGTCCCGTGCCCCTCCTTCTCGCTCGTGCAACCCGTGAAGCGAAGAGACAGGATCAGTCGCTGTGTGTGCCACGGCCCAGAAGCGGACTCCCTGGCGGCGCTACTGTTACTGGGTGCTGCCAGCACATGTGCCACGTGAAAGAGCGTCTTGAACGGAAGCTCCAGTTCAGCGCAAACTTTAGCAGGTGACGCAGACAGCTCGTTAGCATCCTCCGCACACATCATGGCGTGAGACCGGGGAGGGTGGCCGGCCGACGAGCTCCTCGAGGAGTCCCCGCTGACACCAGAGACCTCCTCTGCAGCGGTCTCCCCTGACGGTGTGACGCGATATCGAGAGGAGTGGACACCTTTGAAAGGACGACTCAACGAAGACTGCGGCGCTGGAGTAGTCGCCATCAGGTGCATTTCCCAGTCTCGCAGCACGACATCGCGTTGGAGGTCATGTCCGGAGTGCTCTTCGTCGTGCCTTCCCGCTGCCTTCCCCATGGAACCTCCAATTACACTCATGCCCAGACGGCAGCGAAGAGGAAAGGCCGTGGCGTCGTAGCGCTTCTGAGTCTCCACGGTAAACCACGAAGGCCGCACCACCTCCAGGGTCTGATGGACCTCTGTCCCAGGCCACACACGAACCCGCAGCGTGAGGGGCGTATCAGCGTAGTAAAAGTCTGGGTGGTACAGCAACTCGCACAGCGCCACGGTAGCGGACTGATTGCCATGCAGTGTGTGCTCCCATGGGAGAGGTGATGACAAGGGCGTAGCTTCACCCTGGCGAGTCATCACGGCTTCGTCGTGAGGTGAGGATGAAGGCGGATGTCGATCCTCTTGAGGGTTTTCGGAGAACGGAAAGAAGCACTTTCCTGCCCCGGTGCCACTGCTGCGGAGAAGGCGGAGTAGAGCATTTTCTGTGAGGATATACGGAGAGGAAGTCATTCAAATGTACACGGACAGAATGCAACGTCGTCTATTTGGTGCTGCACAAGAAACGAGAAAATAATGAGTGATTACAGAGCGTGCAAATGCTTTATAACTTCTGAAAGCTCAGAACACAAATATAGAGGTTGTAAATCCCCTTTACTTAATTCTCCCTCTCTCTTTCTGTCAAGACAACGCAAACAAGAGCGAAATGTAGAAGGGAAAGCGTGAGAAATAGTGAGTCTCCACCACACTACATCGCATGGGGTGTGCGGCTGAAGAGGCAAGAATAGTGCAGAGTGAAGGCTGGATCAGTGACAACGTGGAAGCTTTAAGAGCCACGGGTTTGTCACTTCTTCCAGTTTGCTTATACCTGTAGTATAAAAAATATGAATACAAAGTAAAAAGAAATAAAAAAAAAGAAAGACGCACGCGGTTGTTGCAATATATATTAGCTGTGATAGGAAAGCAGGAAACACGTACTTAAGCAAAAAATTATGTTGTTCTATTTCTTTCGCTCTCTCCCAAAGGTTATTTGGGCTCCTTCTCAGTTTTCATTGAATGACACAAGCTCACACAATGTCACAGAGGTCACAGGAGCCCTTCCATATCCTTCATTGAGTCAAATAACAAAGCTGTACAACGAGTCTAACTATCTGCCTCTGTGTGCATTTGGATTTTGTTTAAGCTAAATTCCCTTTTCCCTGTCTGGAGGTGGAACAACTCTACTGAGACTAATTAATGTTCGTTCACTTGTTGTTTTTTTTCTCCTCTCTCGTGAATTAGCCAATCGTGCCTACGGGCTTCACCACCGCATTACGCTCCGCACTCCCACGTGCGGGTGTGGCCATCTTGTACGCACTCCCGCGGTAAAAGATCGGGCGGTTGATAATAGGGAGCGGAGCCGCATCACTCAGCAGCTTAACGACGCTTCGCTCCCGCTGCCACTCCATCCGCTTCTTGAGGCGGAACCAGGTGAAGCCGACGTTCTCAATGTTGTAGTCTGCGAACATGGCGCTGACATTGAAATCGCGCTTCTGGAGGAAGTTGAGGTAGTAATTGGGGTAAAAGCACTCCATCAGCAGCGGCCACGTCTTGGGGTGGATGTCCTTCGCGAGCTTCTCCGCGTGGAGCATTTCCGTCTTCGCCGCCCCCATCACATCGCACAGCAGCCGCCGCACCGCTCGGTCACGACTCGCGAGAGAAATGCGCTTTAGCAGGCCGAGATGCACGCAGTGATCCGCACACATGTCCGCGGGCAGCAGGGTCACCCCCAGCGCCGCATACTTCTTCCAAAACATAACACAATGATTTGTGAGCCCATTCGCTCGGCCAATGTGCAGCAAAGCGTGCTCGGCAGCCTCATCTTGTAAGTGAGTCACTTCTAGCAAGCTGTTGTAAAAATAGCCGTAGAACTTATCAAAATGATCAAACAACTGCTGCATATTCGCGGGTTGCTGCAGCGTGCGGAGGCGGGCATCTGTGAAGCCACGAATAAAGGACTTGGTGATCTTTGGGTTCCTGGCGACCACACTGGCGAAGGGACGCAGCACTGGATGAGACTCCGTAAACGTCGCTCCGCTGGTGCTGCCGGTCTGGAGAATTCCTCTTACCGCCTCTTTCCAGAAGAGCAGCTTCATCCCAGCCCCAGTGGTCTTCACGCCGCGCTGAGCGTTGACTTCCAGCATATTCCATCGGGCCTTGTTCAGTGCCATCGCTAATGTCCACATGGTGTAGTAGTCGTGCCGCCGCTGCAATGTCACGAGCTCGCTCTCCTCCCCTGATGCATCAGGCTTGAAGGCGTACGCCCCCAGCTGAAAGTGCCACGGGTCGTTTTCCTGCAGCTCCTCCTCCATCTTGGCGTAGTCCACATCGTGCGGGTCCATCGCCACCGCCTGCGCTGTTGTGTCTGACTCGCGGGCCCCTCCCCCCGAAACAGTGGGCCGGCGATGTCCGAGGCGCTCGTTCTTGTCAGCATTGGCGGACTGGATGCGGGTCCACATCTCCTCCTTCGACATTGCATTACGGGGGAGAGAGCGGTAGTAATCCTCCGCCTCGGAGTGCTGGTGCACATCCACTGGAGAGGCAGTGGTGGCGGCAGGACTCTGCTCCGGGGTGTAGGCGGCGTGAGGCTGGTGGCGTTTCGGTAGAGAGGATGGCGAGGCAGCGGGGCGGCGAGCCGGAACGGGCAGAGGCGGTAAGCTGGAGCCGAGACTGGAGCCCACACCTTGAAGAAAGGAGGGGGGGGCCTTGGCCGCAGCGATTTGCGACGGAGGAGTGGTCTCACCCGAAGAGCGGCCAGGACGAGGAGGGACAGGCAGCGGACCGCCCTTCTGCAGGACATCACTCATCAACTCCGCGTTAGCACGCTCCAACTGCTGCTGCTGCTCCATCGCTTCCCGGGTGTCACGGCTCTCGCTCACCCGCTCACACGGCAGCGGACCACTGTCCGGTGGTGCGTTCCTCGCCTTCTCCTTTGCGGGGTCCATGAAGGCGGTGATGGAGCCGGCGTAGTGGCCGAAGCCCCCGAGCCCGGGACTGAGCCCCTCATTCTCGTCGAAGAAGATCTTCTTCACTGGCGGCGGAGTGGAGGATGTCGAGGAGCTCGGCTCCACGCTGCTCTCCTGGTCGCTGGAGCTCGACGCGTAACAGCGCGGAGAGAGGAGGGCGTGGCGTACCGCCCAGGACGCGAAAGCCGTCTGGAGGTGTTGGGGGCGTCTCATCAGGAAGCGAAACAATGAATAACTCTGAATGAAGTCGCCTAAATAATAATGAAAAGAGAATTTGAGTGTGGTGTTATCTGTATTCAAATTTCTTTTAATGTCCTTGTTGTGGAGATGGAACGGACACGAAAAATGTGTTGACCGGGGGGGGGGGGGTTAATGATTCAAATCATTAGATTGAGGCCGATGCACAGAATCCATTATGAAAGATACGGTTCACACCACGACTATCATGTTCTATTATATTTTGTTTGTTTGTACTCGCTGCTTAAGCATTCCAATAAAATTGTTCTTCTGAAACAGACAAAACGTTTCTTTCTCTTCTACCGTTTTTATTTGATGCACTTCGTCAAGTCACCATAGAACTCTGTCTTTACTTCATCAAAGCGCTCACGACGACATCAGGTTCAATGACCTTCAAATCCTGGTACGTTTGTCCCACACCGACGAATACGATGGGCTGGCCGAGCTCGTACACCATCGACACAGCGGCACCCACCTTGTCATCCATGGTATCGAACTTGGTCAAGACGATGCCGTCAATCCCCCGGCAGCTGCTGCCGACTGGAGCGTAGTCCACCAGGCACTGATTGAACCTCCGCAGCTGGTCCACGCCATTGTTCCCTACGAGTGCCTCCCCTACAAAAAGTACAAGATCTGGTTGGTTGTCATTAATGAGCTTCGCCAGCTCCCGCATGCGGGAGGCGTGGTTTTGTTGACGTCCAGCGGTGTCCACCATCACAACGTCCACGTGTTGGCGCGCCGCCGTCGCCACCGCCCCGGCCGCCACCGACGACGGATCAGAGCCGTACCCCTGCTGGTACACTTCCACACCGAGGCACCGGCCGTGCACCTGCAGCTGCTCCACCGCACCGTGTCGAAACGTGTCGCCTGCAGCGATCATGACGGAGTAGCTGTTCTGCTGTAGCCAGTACGCAATCTTCGCGAGGGACGTCGACTTCCCTACGCCATTGACACCGCAGAACACTATCACGAAGGGCTTCTTGAGCTGTTTGCTCGCTGCGACGTCACGCAGAATGTTGATCTCGTGTTTGGGCTGCAAGATACGCCGGAGAGAGGTCATCATCGCCTTATCAATGACGGAGTAAATAGACTCGAAGGTGCCGAGCTTCTTCCCCTTCAGTGAGGCCTCTACGGAGGCGCACACGTCCTCGGCCACCTCCACACTGACGTTCTTGCCAATCAGCTTCTCCCGGAGGTTAGGCAGCACCTTCGTGAGGTCCTCCTCATCCAAATCCCTCGACCCGCCCACGTAGGATCGCAGCCACGAGGCCAAGCGACCCCGCGAGCCCTCGCCGTCCCACTCTTTCTCCCGAATGGGGGCCACAGTGCCGTTGGCCAGTCGCTTGATGTACACCGCCTTCTGAAGCTCCGCCTGGGCCTGCAGTTCCTCCTCGGTCGGTCCGCCGCCCCGCTGCTGACGCTCAACCGCCTCGTCCACCACACCGCCCGGAACAACGTCCCAGCGGGTCGGTGCCTTGCCCGGCTTCTTCTTCTTCTTTCCTACCGTCTCGTCCGCCTCCGCCTCCGCCGCTTCGTCCGCTTTGCCATGAGCGGGTCTACGCCGGCCCGCCACAATGCGCCGCCCGTCTTTGGTCACCAGCGTGTGGCCGTCCTGCGTCCACTTCGCACCTCCGGCAGACACCTCCGCTGCTGCTCCGCTGGGGTGAGAAGAGGCGGCGTCTGGATCCTCCGCAGACGGGAGCGCCACGGACTCGCTGTCCTCGTCGTCCTCTTCACCACTGCTGGGCAATGCGGCCACGCGGCCGCCCTTCTCGCTGCGGTCGAACTTCTCCCAGTACTGATCGAACACCGCGTCAAAGCGCCGCCGTGTCTCGGCGGAGAGCTGCATCGACTTGGCCGCACTGGGGAACCGCTGTGCAAAGGCGGCGCCGACGTCCTTCAGGAAGAGATCGAGGCAGTGAAAGGTGGTGAACTTGGAATGAATCGCCACAACGAAGAAATGATGATCGTTCTGCAGCACCCACTTCAGCTTGTAGTCCTTCGCTATGTACTCCCGCATACCCGCTCGGTCCTCCATGAACACCTCACGGATCAGCTGATTGATCAACGATCGCCGGTCCGATGCGCCGCCGCTCGTCGTCGAGGGGGTCGCCACTGCTGCCCCGTTACGAAGCCACAACACGGCTCCCCCGAAGGTTACAATGGCTACCGTGTCGAGCATCACTTAATCAATGAAGTAGTTTAGTAGGGGAAGCTCGATATGCTTTTTGACAATCAAATTATTTTAAAAAAGCTATAAGAGAGTACGCAGGAGTCGTGATGGGTGTTATTAAGCGGTGAAGAGAGGTTTGTTGTTGTTTGTTGTTTTTTCTTTTCAAAGTTTCCACTCTCTCTTTCGTTTCTTATTTTATATGCACAAGAAAAAAAAAGGGAGAAAAAGCAAAATAGAATGAAAAGTAGCGAACGAATGAGTAAGCACGGCACAGCGGTTGTAGCCACGTATTAACTGTTAATTTTACAGGTATTAAATTTCTGAACTGTATGGTTGTAGTTTCTTCATCTCTTTTTTTAACGTTTTCTCGTTTTTTTAAGTTGTCAAGCATCGATGTGAAATAAGAAGCCAGAGAAAACAACAACAAAAAAGAGAATGAAGAAAGGAAAACAATAGAAAGACCGAAATGTACAAAACAAAGTCTGAAGCATGCCGCCGCGAAGTCCCGTTCACCACTGACGCGTCTTCCAAATGGATGTGTAGTGTGTCGTTACCCACTGCCTCTTTATCTGACAGAAACAAATAAAAAAGAGAGTGGCTTAGCCAAATCCTAAAAATCCGGAAAGCATGAAAGCCTCATAGTACTTCTTCTTACTCAACTGCTGGCACCAATTCCAAGCGGAGGTGAGTCGCCCATCAATACAACTCCCGCCATCGTCTCCAGAGCCGTCAAACCCATGTCGGAAGAAGTCTGCTAAGATAGTGCTGCGCAGATCCTCGTAGGACTTGTACTTATCCCGCAGTAGATTCGACATTCCGGGGTAGACCATCTCCTCCGCCGAGGACGTTGGGCTGCGGGACCCAGGAAGGGACTTGCCGAACAAAAACTGCAGCTGCTTCAGCGCCTGAACAATCGGGTACACAAGACCAGGGATCTGCGTGTACTTGTCGATGAACACGAGAGGATTCGGCACATCGTCGTCCCCGAGGTGAATCACCTTGATGCCCACCCACTCGCCGTTCATCCGCTGCTCCGCCTCCCGAACACACTGCGACATGATACTGTAGCTGCTCGGAGCAGCACACATCCGCTGAAATCCCTGCCCGGTGTTGACAAACTGGTATCGCCCCTCTCCATCAAAGAGCATGTCCTTCTCCGCAGCACTCCAAAGCTGAAAAATCTTGCGCTGCACCAGCTCCCACAAGACGAGCGACTCCATCACGTACTGGCAGTGCTGCGCGTGGCCGTGAGTGAGGCAGGACCCGTTGCGGCCGCGCGTAATCGAGAGATCCTTCGCCGACGAGCGGTCGAAGAACTCCTGCTGCAGCGCCTGCTGCAGTGTCAGCAGCGGGTCCATATTCGCACAAATGAGCGACTCCACGTCGTCGATAGATCGCAAACAGCGCTCGATCACAGAGCGCTCCGCCTCGCTGTGCTGCGTGTCGTAGCGCTGCAAAAGGGACAGGAGCGCTTCGTTCTTCTTCTCTCCAGAAAGAACGACGTATCGTTTCACCTCTGGGTCCGACAGCAGATCTGTGCGGCCGATGCTTTCCAGCGCCAGCCCCACCGTCTTTACGGGCAGCACGACCGAAATATCGAGTTTGAGACTGCGGCGGATCGACGGCTTCTGCACATCCTGCAAGATCATCATGAGCTTCCCGAACTCGCAGCGGTTCGCGGATGGGTTCAGCTGCTTGTGCCGGCGAGCCACCTCAAACAACTGGCCGAGCAAGGGTCCGTAGGTGGAGATGACTGGATCGCGAGCGAGGAGCTCCCTGGTTTTCTTAGGAACTGCGTCGGAGGCGATGGCGAGCCCGATAAGAATATCGAAGAAGTCCTGTATGGACCGCAGCATCTTGGACTCTTGAAAACTTTTTCTATACCGAATGTCGTCTACCTCATCCGTGTACTCGCTCACCTTGAGGGCTGCCATCACCAGATTTAACTGCTGTCGCTCGATGTCGCTCAGACGAAGGAGGTACGAGCTAACATCCCCTCCTAAAGCCATCTGCTTTTCCTTCGGGTCCATCTTTAAATTGATACTGATCAATTTGATGAATTATGTATTTTGGGCTACTTTCTTATGAATAAATATTGTTCGCGCAACGAACGTAGAAGTGACTTGGTAGAAAGCAGTGGGAAACAATGCTTCGACACAGGGTTGTCCGAAGTCCTCCTTTGACTCGCTAGCAGTGCTAAAAATAATAAAAAGAAAAGAAATAGAAACAAAGAAGTAGGGAAAAAGAAAACAAAGCACGCCAACAAATAAGGTGCACCTTTTCAAAAAAAAAAAATATAGGACTCGGCTCCTCTCTCTCTCTCTCTTTTTCTCTATGCCCTTCCTTTCTGAAGAAGGTGCATCATCTGCGATCATTCTTGTTCTTGTCTTGACTTCGCTTTGTTTGAGGGTTTCATCCAATACGTAAAGTCACCCATTAAAAAAAAAAAAAGACGAGAACATCAAGGGTCAAAAGAAATACATTAACAACATTCATCTTTTATATTGAAGATTTATTTTATATTTATGGGGAGAAGGGGGGGGGTGCCTTTTTCAACTACCCTCTTTTCTGTTTTTATTTTGACATTCATTGGCATGCAAGACCTCCACTGTCCTTCACGCACTTGTTCTCTTTATTTCGTCAAGACGGTGCGAGGGGGTCACATATCACAGCAAAGAAAGACGTTCGCTGGAATGGATAAAAGGAAACAAGATCGACAACAATATGGGGGTTGTCATCATCAATGCCAACAAAAAAGAAAAATGATTCAAATCAGCGACTCATTCTTGCTCACTCAGGAGGAGGAGGGCTCCACACCAAACGGTGTTCCTCTTCTGTTCATCGTTTCTCTTTTCGCTTTATCAACTGTTATTTTTTTTTCTTTTTATTTCATTCATTCGTTTAGAACAAAATCCTAATCATGTTCTGTGTTAAGATTACATTAAAGCAAAAGAAGCACAGAAAAGCTGAAGACATCTGAAAGAAAGGCGAGCCTTGTTTCAAACGCCGCACACTAAAAAGGGCCTACAACACCCACGAGTGGTACCAACACCCATTCCTTTATCGCCCCTCAATCGAGCTCGCGGACGTCACCGGCAACGCCTTCATCTTCTCCTGAATGTCCACGTACAAGTCAGAGGAGAGGTACCGCTCTCCAAAAGAAGAAATCACAGTCACGATCGTCTTGTCGGCGAACTCGGGTCGCTCACCAACCTTCAGCGCTGCAAAAACGTTGGCTCCGCTGGTGTAGCCGCAGAAGACACCGTCGGTCCTGCAAATACGCTGTGCCACTGCCTTCGCATCGTCGCTACGCACCGCAAAGATCTCATCAATGAGCGAGCGGTCTACCAGCTCCGGAATGAAGCCCGGTCCGATACCCTGAATCTTGTGCGGGCCAGGCTTCCCACCAGACAACACCGGCGACTCCGCCGGCTCCACGGCGATGATTTTGATGTGGCGGTTCTTCTTCTTGAGGTAGCGCGCAACGCCAGTGATGGTACCGCCCGTGCCAACACCCGCAATAAACGCGTCCACCTTTCCATTCGTCTGGCGCCAAATCTCCGGCCCCGTAGTCTCTTCATGAATCTGAGCGTTGTACGGCGTGCTGAACTGATTCACCGCGAACGCGTTGGGGTTCTGGAGGCAGATCTTCTCTGCCAGCTTTACCGCGCCATTTATGCCGAGCGCCGCGGGAGTGAGCCGCAGCTCCGCGCCACACACACCGAGCAGTGTGCGGCGCTCCAGCGACATGTTCTCGGGCATCGTGATGATCGTCTTGTAGCCCCGTACCGCGGCGAGACACGCCAGGCTGATACCAGAGTTGCCTGAGGAGGCTTCGACGATTTCCGTCACACCGGGGATCAGACGGCCGTCTTCTTCACCCTTCTCAATGATAGCGAGGGCGAGACGGTCCTTCACCGAGGCGGTGGGGTTCCGGCTTTCCATCTTGAGCACAATCTTGGAGCGGGTGTGGTTGAGACGATTCAAATACAGGCATGGGGTGCTCCCAATGAGCTCTGTGATGTTGTCGGCGATCTCCGTATCCGGATCAAAACAACCTGTCCTGGGCATCCTGGAAGTACGGTCTGCTAGGAGAATAAGGAAGGAGGGAGTCGAGGAATGAAATGCTTTACTGTATCCGACCAGGTTGAAAAAGAATACAACGCTAAATATGAAGATTAACGGTGCGGTGGTGTTTCTATTTCGAAAAGAGAAAAAAAAAATTACGGGAGACTGTAACAGGCGGTCTCCGCTTTTTTGTTTGTCAAATAAAATTAGGAAAAAGAAGAAAAGGTTTTTAAAAAAATGAAAGAAAACACAACAGAAGACGTTTTGTAATGCGTGGGACAGCCCTTCGCCAATTGCTATCTCTCCAACTTAAACTTCCAACGAGGAATCATCGATGTGCACTTCAGCTAAAAGGGAACTACTATATCAAAAGAAAGGAGGAGAAACAAAGTGTGAGAATCAAGGAAGGCTCAAATGTACTATCCATTCATTCACGTAATCTCTGTTCTAAAAATAGCCGATATCCGAGTCTTGTCCTATCAAAAGTGCGTAATTCACAACAAAGTGAGGTGTTGCTCTTGTTAGATTTCATTTGTTCAAGACATGGAATGGCGCCTTCATATAAAAGTTAAAATTACGAAGAACGTACAGTACACAACATTTATAAATTGATAAATAGATATTAAAAGATCTTTACAAATTAACGTAGTACGCAAGACATGGAACATGGCATGGAGGAAACACAAAGGTTTATATATATATATATATATATAAAGGTTTGTGTATTTTTACGTTCATGTATAATGTTAAAAAGAAAAGTACTTTACTCGTACTTGGCGACACAATGCATTTTCGATCCACCGCACGTGGACAATGCGTTAGAATCTAACCTCATGTTATTTCTTTATTTTTTCGCTCTTTTCACACCCTTTCAGTGAGATACTCAGCCAGATGCACTAAAAAACACAGTACAACAATAAACAGATACATGAGGTGCATCGTGAAAACCAAAATAATAATTCAAAGCTAAAGGTGTCGAAAGGACACGCCAACCCCGCATCTGCATCGGCATCGGCCCCTTCTACGTGAGGAGGATGAGCTTGCCAACAAACTGACGCATTCAAAGAAATAGTAACGTCTTCTACAAATAGCTTGTTGAAGTCCAAAAAATCCTTGTGCCTTTGATTGCTTGATGTTGTTGCTTTTTGTTTAAGCAATTAGATGTATCGATAAAGTAAAGATTGGGTTCAGAAATGCGTTCAAGACACACACCAAAGCGAAAAAAAAACATATTAGAAAGAATACTATCAAACACAAAAAAATATATAACTTACAACTCCTAGTTGAAAATGCAGAGAGTAAAGCACTACTTTCAAAAACAAAAAAAGATGTACTGCACTACCGGATCTTTGAATATTGTACTTCCTCTTCTTTTTTGTTGTTGTTCCGCATCCATCTCCACACGACCAGCCGTATTCTTTCATTAAACGACAGCGGAAAAACTTCCAAGCCAATTCTACAGTCCATTCCCGCACACCCTCGCTACCTACGGCCCTCAATAATAGCCGCATCGATCACGGGAAGCGCCTTGACGTGATCCTGAATGTCCTTGTACAACACGGTGGAGAGGTACCGCTCTCCAAAGGAAGGAATCACCGTCACAATATTTTGTCCATTCATCTCCGGTCGCTCGCCGATGCGCAGAGCAGCGTAGACGTTGGCGCCACTGCTGAACCCGCAGAAGATACCGTCACTCCGCGCCAGACGCTGCGCCGTTGTAATGGCATCATCACTGCGCACTGCATACACCTCATCCACCAACGACATGTCCAGCACATCCGGAATGAAGCCCGGTCCGATACCCTGA
>JASAOA010001816.1:0-92189 GCA_030849815.1 Vickermania spadyakhi
GCACATTGACATTGAATCGGCGCAGTGGACCATTATCCAGTCGTCTATCGGGACGGGGAAGGACAGCACGCTGGAGTACCTCTTCAAGTACCACGTTGTTTCTGGTCAACTGAAATGGTGGCTCTATTTTGAATCCCTCCGAGTGGCCATGCTGCGGTACCTCCGAATAGGGGGTTTGTATGGCGCCGTGAACATGAGAAATCCCACCCGATTCTGTGACTCGGATCACAATTCCCTGGCCTCCTTTTACCCTGGTCTGCTCCTTACTGCAGGGAGAAAAAAAGAGGGTCTCGAACCGCTCTGGACGGCGCACTCGATATACCGCCGGTACGGGGCGATGCCAGAAGTAACGAGCCGAAGTGTTCAGATGGAGCTGCGAGGGCCGAACTACCCGCTTCGTCCCGAACACTTAGAATCGGTGTACTACTACTATAAGGCGACACACGATCCAGCGTATAGAGCGATGGCGGAGGAGTTTGCGATGGGTTTCGGTCGGTGCCGCACGCTCCGCGGCTTTGCACCGCTGCAATCCGTGGAGTTTCCGCATCACCGGAACACCTCCACCTACGGCCCGATGATGGAGAGCTTCCTGATCTCCGAAACGCTTAAGTATCTGTACTTGATTTTCCAGGAGGACGATTCCTTATCCTTTTTAAATGTGATATATCAATTGAACGCGATCACCACATTCCAGCATTCTTGAGCAAAGCTCAAACACGAGAATTTCAACATTTATTCCTACAGAAACACATGCCATCTGCACACCCATTAGCTGTCGAGTTTCCCGTACACTTGAAGAGCGAAATGCGTTTCTTTACGCGTCACCGAGCGGAAACAGGTGAGATCAGTGCTTACTTTAGAAATCCGGTTGGCTGTGAAACATCTTAATCATAACCAGTCTGCTGATCTGAATGGAATGAAGCCCTGTTTCTTAGACCACCTGTCTCCAGAAGTTCTGTTCAGCATTCACAACAATGCTTCACGACGCTTTTGTCCCACATCTTTGTCGGCGCTCCATGCTCCTTCCACTCTTCAAAGGAGGAACCAGGGACCCAGGAGACATTAACTCGTACTGCCCCGTGGCAATCACAAACCTCCTCTGCCGCGTATTAGAGAGTATTGTTCTGCGACGCCTCCTTCATCACCTACGCTCTCTCCCTTGTGGAGGATTACACCCCCGGCATGCCGGCTTCCGCCAAGGTTACAATACAGAAATGTTACTGTTTCATATGGTCAGCAGCCTAGTTGAAGAAGGCGATCAAAAGTTTAAGATAGGAGCGGAAGTATCACGCACTGCATGCTCGCCTCCTAGTTGCAGTGGACTTCTCTGACGCGTTCTGTCGTGTTACACCGGATAAAGTGGAGTGGGCCCTTCGCCGAAAGAACGTCCCGGACTATCTCTGCCGTTGGATAAGGCAATATATGTCGGATCGGACGGCTACTGTTTGGGTCAATGGGCGTGAATCGCCGGTAGGAAAAGTTACGATGGGCTGCCCACAAGGTTCTATCTTAGTTCCTTTCTTGTGGATAATTGCCATGGAAGACCTACTAGAGACGTTGCAATTGCTCTGCGAGCAACTTAGGTCGATGGACTACGCCTGGTACACAGCTGAACCAGGAGAGCCCGAAGTACACACACGAGTAAAGAACATAATTCCTCAAATGGCCCTTCTGGATGAGCAACAGGATCGAGTCCCATGGTCTGATCCTATTTGGCAGTACACAGACTTCGTACCTCCGCCACGCGCTGACTTCGCCGCGTACGCAGATGATCTTACCTTCTGGGTCACCGCTCCATCCCCTCACCTCGCGGCTGCTGCTTCACAAGTCTTGTTAGAGGAGATCGTCCGATGTGGAATAAAGAACGGAGTACAAGTGAGCACCAAATCGTGCGCTCGCTGGCTAACCCGGGCATTTAAGACAAAGGCGTTCCCCTCCCTCCCTCTGTGTCTCTCTCTGGGAGAGTCAGGGAATATTCTGGTACCCTGCATCCGGGACAAGGAAGCACCTTCAATATACGTTCTCGGTCTCTGGGTTGATAAACAGCTAAACTTCAGTGACCACAGCAGAAGAATCGAGGAGGCAGTGACAGAAGTCTTAGTCAACTTTCAATCCAGACATGCAAAAATGGCTCCCAGCATCTGCAGTGTCATCATCGAGGGAACGGCTCAGAAGATGATCACTTACGGTCTCTGTGATTACTGGTATTCTGCAGACCAGTAAGCCAAAGCCAGACGTGAGAGACTCTGGGGGACCACCTGCGTGCACATCATTGGGTGTATCCGCACAACCTATTGCGTTGCCGCCGTAGCAGCAGCGGGGCACTTTCCCGCTTAAAGTGCACGTACAACATGCAACTGTCAAGTTGTTGCGCCGCATATGGACAATGGGACCTGAGGTTCGACGGCAGTTCCTCACTCGGACTGCAGAGAGGAGCCACCAAAGTCCTCAGCAGTGTCTTCGAGATCAGCTTCACTCACATCAATTGCCGTCTCATCTACAGCTCCGGACTGCAGCAATTCTCGCAATCACAAAAGTACTCGCTACTGATGGAAGCCATGGACAAGTCTTTCATTCACACAACCCTCTCGCTGAATGGGGTGAAAGTAGCCAAACACTCCATGGAGCCGGATGTGGAAGAAGAAGTAGCGAATCTGGGGTTGCAGCGACGGTTCAACCAGCACCAGCTGGAGTGCAGCGCTGCACCCATGGAAGTCTGGACTGATGCCTCCGTCCAACCACGCGAGTCCTCTGGAGGGGCTTATGTGCTCGTCGAATACGATCGGATGATGCAAGAAGGACACCTTTCTTTGGGAGACAGCCCATGCAGCTACTCCATGGAACTCGCTACTCTGCGTAAGGCGATAGAAGCCCTTGCAGATCGTTGCAATACACAGCCGCTACGCTAGCATCCGCTTTGTGACGGACAGTCTCTCGGTTCTGCAGGAACTGCAATGTGGACCGATGCATCAGATCGAGGAAGACACAGAGGCCATCTAGGCTCCCGACGAGTAGCCTCGACTGTTTCTTCATTTTCTTCCACACTCGAACTCGTTAAGTATTCGTTAAGGTAGAGTATTTCTTCAGAGACATTATAGTACTTCGACGCCAAGCTCGAGCTCAGTAATTGAATGTCTCGATACATTTGTAAGCAAGTAGGGAAAGGACGAATGTGATAGAGATCACCTGGCGTGCAGGAGCTCGCCGTTGTTGACATCACATTGTGTAAAAGATAAGCTTTCACCTGCTAGTGTTTACCTTGGGTGTACACAGTTCTAAGGAAGATGGTTCTGACAAAGGGAAAAAGAGAGAAAGAGAACTATTGCTGTCATGCTGTGTACACTGATAGGTACGAAGAAACTACCTCAGCCACAAAGGCGAAACCATATCTTTTCCAATCCATCTGTGGTTTAGGAACACCCCATAGCTGTATACATCACTTTCAAGGTATTCATCGTTTTCCGATGGCCTTGAAGGTCAGTCCCTCACATACGGTGGAGTAGGTGCACCGAAGAGCTGGTAGGCACATAGTGGCTGCTGGTTTCATCACAATCTGTCCGTTGCTGGACTCTATTCCAAAGACCCGTGAGAGTGTGTCAGCCAGGTTTGAAATACCGCTGACGTAGAGGAACGTAACCTGGATAACCTTGTGTTAACACAGGTTATACACGTACTCGAAGAGTCGATTCAACGAGTAGCCTCTTCCAATCCCGCCGAAACCGTTAGTACGCCTCTGTGCGTGCACGATGGCTTCGTGATCTGTGACAAGGGCGATCCGGGATCCGTTCGCAATCCCTTCTCTCACCAGTTGTCGTAAGGCGAGCTGAGCTGCCCGTGGCTCTGCGTGAGCCGAGTGTTGAGCGTTGAAGAACCCTCGGTTCTTGATAACATCCGTAGTGTACGGTTCCACGTTATCAAAGAAACCTCGTTCCCACCTTTGCTGATAGGTGGTCTTCGTTCCTTCTGCTCGCTTGTGCGCGATGGCACCCCACCCTCCGTAGGAGGCGTCCGTGTAAACGATGCAGTCGTAATACTGCTCGTCATATGTGGGGTGAATTTCATCCGCAATGCGCCACCAATCATTCTGGTATAGCGCGGTTCCGAGAATGTGCATGTTGCTATACACGTGTCTATCTAGATATGGGATCTCGGAATCCCAATTCACTTCAGTGCCAACCCTTCTGTACACCCCTCGATAAGAAGGAAGGAGCTGGAACGCACTTCCTGGGTTAAGGCGAGTGGTGTGTAGGGCGTACAGCTCTAGTGAGACTAGAGACACAAAAGATCGGCAGCTGAACCTTTCTGCCAGAAGCACCGAACCGAGCTTTGCTATAGTCTTTATGGAGTTATGTATCCAGCGCTCACCCTCGTGCCACGCATACTCTTCACCAAGAAAGGTGTTTGGCCTTGTCGCGTCCTCTAGAAGCTCGTCGTCCATCATCGACGCCAATGTCTCTCTGTCGAGAGAGGTGAGAAGGTTTGCGTCCCTCATGCGGTCCACAATCTCTCTGACCGTGCGCAAAAACTCTCCTTCTTGCCCCTCACACGCCGAAACCAACACATTGTCTATCATCGTGTGTATGGTTACATGTGTATCGACGTCCACAATCGTCCACGTAACTGCCTGCCCAACCGCGACACTCCATCTTGCGCCGGTTGGCAGCGTTTTCAAACGAAAAAATATACTCCCCTTCCGAAAAACAAATTTGTTGCGGACCTCCATTGGCATCGGTATCTCTTCATAGAAGGCTTCGAAGTCGATCTGCAGCATATACTTGCAGTACCGCAGCGACTGCCTTCTCCCAAGACGGGACGGGTATGAGACCGACGGCACCTCGCGGGTGTTGATCGCCGCGTTGAGGTGTGGCTCTGTGATGAGGCGGCGACGGCCCTTCATCTCTGGCACCGAAAACACGTTCACGCCATGATGCCCACACGGAAGTTTGTTCACAGAGAGAGTTTCCGAATCCATCTCTTCAAACTTACCCATATCCACTGCTTTCTGGATATCCACCAATGAAAGCTGTGTGGGGTTGATCGTTCGTGAGGTCTGGAAACCCTCGTACGTCAGTGGGTTGAAGAACTTCTGTATACTTCTTAAGAAGTCCTTCGTGTCCGGTCGGTGCGTGCTCATGCAGAGAACAGCCTCCATGTTGTGGAAGGTGGTGTGCTTCAGGTGCAGCCTCCAATCTTTTTGCGGGCCTGGTGCTTCTGCATTGACGACGCCCTGTATGCGCTGAATCGTCATGTACAATTCAACTTCGTCAATCCCAAGTTCTTTTGAAGAAGGGGCCTTCGACCCTATCCACTCGGCGTGGGGTGGTGGAGCTTGGCGGCGCTGTCCTGAACGATCACGTCCTCCAGGGTTCGATGGTGGCCATAAACCAGGTAGATGTCCAGCGTCTCCTTGCGTTTGTGTCCCGTGGGTTTCATCAGCTCTTCCTTCGGGATTCCCATGGATGCCAGGTGCTGGACGGCTCCCCTCCTCATGGACGTCAAAGCCGACTCCCGGTTCTCCCGACGCAGCGCTACTCGTATCTGGTCTCTGAGGTCCTCGTGGTCCTCGAACGCTTCTCGTCCGGACGCATTTGGTTTAGAAGCCGCGCGAGTTCCGCTTGGTCTTCTCTCCTCAGGGTCGATGGGGAGCCGTATGGCCCCCGGAACCGAGCTCTTTGCCGCTCCGCTGGGTGATCGTGATCCCGAACGTCCCGTCTTCCCTGGACGTTGTCTCGAAGGTCACGTCTCTCTTCCTCAGACCCGCAATGTCCCCAGCTCTCGCCGCTAGGGCCCACATCATTCCGAGGAAGAGAGCAGCTCGCGGGCAATTGGTGTGAAGCGTTCTCTTCGCTTGTTCCACTTGTGCGAGGGTCACTGGAGCGGCTGGGTCGGATGGGCTCTCCCGCATCATCCGCACGATCGTCTTCTTTTTTCTTGGCGGCGTTCCACTCGGGGTATTTTTTCAAGTGGATCCCCTCTCTCTCCAGAGAGTAGATCGGCAGGTCCCTGAGTGCTCCAGCCATCGACGACAGCTCCTTTTCCACGGTCGCTGGCTTCCACCCTCTTGCTTTCGCGTCTTGGAGGACGCACCGGATGACCGCTGTCGCCATGTTCGAGTTGAGATACTCGATCGGCATGGCCCGGAGCTTGTTCAGGCATCGGATAAGGTTGAGCCGCATCACTGGGGTGATGGCGTTCCACGAGGCCTTCTCTACATATGGAGGCTTCTGGCTGAAGATGTGCCAGTTTCTCGGGCAGGTGACCGCGCCTCCTTACGGGCTGCCCTCGCAGTTTAACAGCTGCGTTGGCTCGTCGTTCAGGATCTCTGCATACTCCTCCTCAGCGCGAGCCGGTTCGATGCGCTTACTCTGTGTGACGACGGGTAGACTTATCGATGTTTAGCATCCCTCCTCCGGTTGAGTTGTTCTCTCTCTTCTCTGTGAACTCCTGGGTGATGGTGTCCCACTCTGTACGGAGCCTTCTTCCTCCTCTCGCTCTGGAACAAACCTCCTTGTACGTCGCTGAGAACTCCTCTCCGATTGTGTACCGCTTCTTCGAGAGGACTCTTCCACTTGCCGTCGCTTCGGCTGGGTCACTCTTATCCTGGAGTTCTCAGGTGGGTATGACTCCATGTCTCTCGGGAGGTACACCCCAACTATCGCCTCGGATATGTTCTTCGTGAGGAGGTAAAATTGACCGTCTCCGTCCGTTTCAAGCTTGGCACCTAGCCGGAATGTTCGCCCTTCAATCTCATTCGGGAGAAAACTCCGCTCAGCGCAGCGCACGTTGTAGTGAGCGTTTGGTACTTGGCGCTCAGCCAGGTGTCCTTCTCCGCTCCACAGCGTGATGGGGTAGTCCATCGCTCCGAGGGCCTCGATCACGTCTCGTGGAGTGTTTGCCCCAAAGCGTTTCTGATAGACATTTCCACCTACTCTGTCTATCGTCATGGACTGTTTTCCACCATCGGCCATGTTGGCTATTGCTACGGCCACCAGATAGTAGCCAATCTTCCTCTTTCTGGCTCTGGAAGCTGTTATCTCTGCTAAAGCCCACACCTCGAGCAGCTTTAGCTCGACTGCCGACAGCTCTTGGTAGCGGCGGTCTGAAGGTGAGTCCACCACCTGCTTTGAAGCAGATGACCGGGTACGGACTCTTCTTGTGAGTTTTCGATGAAGGGATCGAAAGCCCGTTGCACCTCCACTGGTGCGGGGTGTTGTGCCTCCGGCGAGGCGTTGGTGCTCGGCGTCGGCGAAGTTCTTGCGTTGCTTCGAGCTCTGTTGGTCGAGCGTCTAACAGTGCGTTTTGGAGCCCCTCCCTTCAACTTTTTGTCTGAGCGAAGGAGCTCCTCTTCCATCCGTTGTAGGAAGGTCTCCTTCGGCATCGGGGTCTTCGACACGTGTGCGAAAAGTTACCGTAGTCGGTCAGCAATGGAGTGTGTGGATACCACTTCAACTCTGAGGTGCTCAGCAAAGAAAGTTGCGGCCATGAAAAGGCCGCAGTCGTCACCCCCAGGCCGCTGCGCTCAGAACACCTTCTGGATCTTGAGATCTGGCCAGGGGCCTTTGATGAACTTTCTCAAGTCCTTGTGCACTATTTGCGACGGGGCGGTGTCCATGATGTTCAGCTGTTCATTTCCACGACGAGTAATCCGCAGGATACCAGCTATCCAGTGGTGTCGGATGAACAAAGGAAAAAAGATGACCCTCTGGGAGGACAGTTGCTCTCGTATCCGCGGGACGAGGGCGTGGGTCAGGTAAGGGAGGGTGACACACGGTGGTATCTTTTACCTGGGAAGATGCCTGGAAAAAACGTTGTTGAGCTCTATGTTCGATGTCTTTCCAAACGTGAAGTCACCTCCAAAAAAGGTTTCGCCTTCCGGCGGAAAGAGGGCACGCCACTCTAGTTTTTTTGACCAGAGACAGATCCATCGGGCGTCTCAGATGACTGTCATGGGCGTGAAATCCCCTTCTCCGCTCCGGCTTTACCTTGCCGTTGGAAGAATTGGTTTGGGCAGCTCTGTCCTTTCTTCACCTCAGTGAGCTGCTAAAGTTCCTTTTCAGTCTCCTTGGCCCGTCGCCTCCAGCTCTGGGTCTCTTCCCTCTCTTCCCTGAGCCTCCGCTCAAGGGACCGGATCTTCTCTTCCATGCTTTCTTTCGCCGGCCGACCACTCTCCGCCGAGGAGGCCTCCTTCAGAGCAAAAGAAATCTTCCGGAATCTTTCCTCGCATCCCCGGCTCCTCAGAGCCTCCCTGGAAGACGGCGCGAAATGATTTCCGCGTTGACCGAGCGGCGGATGGCGGGCGGAAAGAGCGGGAACGGTGGCTTCTCCAAGTACTTCCCGTGCAGGTGGAGGTCCCCCCGCAGTCTATATGGGCAGCTATCGCTCCAAAGTTGTGGACTTGGTAGCGGGATATCCCGGGGCGGCGGGGAATGATGGCGGCCAAAAGGCGTTTCGCTTCCTCCGCATCGCCTTCGTAGAAGAGGAGGTATTGAAGAGCCAACACCTCGTTCAGTTTTGCGGGGGGAACTTGAGCATTGATTGTGGGCCGAAAATAAGAAAAGAAAACACCTTCCACTTTATCCTTTGTGTTTCTTCTTTGCATATACAATTGTGTTTTTAAATTTGTATTATATACAATTATATTATATGGGGAGCGATTGCTAGCCACGTTCACGTCGTTCTCTCTGTTAGTAGTCCTTTCGGATGAACTAAGAGCTAGGAAATTTTGAATTATCTCCTTCGGTGGAATTGGAATGTGTTTCTAAACTGCCGATGCCCTCCCACCGCATTTGTTTTATGTGCGCTGCGGGTTCGGATTCCTTAAAGCCTAAGGCCCCTTTTGGTTTAGCCAAGAAAGCCGAAAAGTGTTTAGTAGAGGGGGGGGGAACTGGTCCTCGACTTCAACAAAATTCAAGACAACACAAAAAAGATTATTTTTATTTTTTATTATCATCCCTAAAAGGGTGGGGCCTTTGGCCCAATGAACCATTAATCATTGCTTAAATAAATATATTGCTATTTTGTTTTCCACAATATATCTATATGTTAAAGATTTATAAAAAAATATAACCCACCCTTTTAGGGATGATAATAAAAAATAATGTTTTGAACCCGGGACACGGGGCAAGCCCAGGCCTCCCCCACCCACCAGGCCACCAGGAAACTGGGTAACACCCGCGCGTGCCCCTAGATGAAGCCCCGGGCCCAACGCTTTCCGAAACCGGGCGCTATGTATCTACAGGCGCCGCGCGCAAAAAAGGAGTGATGTACATAGTACAATTAACCAAAACAAAATAATAAAGTAATAAAAACAAAAATATTCTTTTTTGTGTTGTCTTGAATTTTTTAATCGTCGAGGTCGGGGGCCAGTTTTCCGTCCTCTACTAAACACTTTTCGGCTTTCTTGGCTAAACAAAAAGGGGCCCTGGGCTTTGTGGGAATCCGAACCCGCGGCTGCACGTAAAATAAAGGCGGCGTGCAAGGCATCGGCAGTTTAGTAACACATTCGTTTCTCCCGAAGGGGGAAATTCAAAATTACCTAACTCTTGGTTCATCCGAAAGGGCTACTAACAGGGAGCGCGACCTGAACGTGGCTGGAAATAGCTCCCCGTAATAAAGATACGGATATTTCTTCTGAGACATTATTGTACTTTGTTCGACGTCAAACTCGAACTCAGGAATAGAATGGTTTCGGTTCTGTTTGTCTATTTTGGTTTGGGAGAAGGGTTTGGGTTCGGGCCGCAGGTTTTAATTTTTCCTGCGGCGCAGGAAAAATTTTGCGGCGCTTGCTTTGTTGAAATAATGGTGTTGGAAAAAACAAAACTTGAACACTTTCGTCTTTATTTAATTCTTATTTCTTATTCTTCCTTTTTCAACTTTTTAGAACCTTTGAACCTGCCTTTTTTTTTTTTTAAGTGAACTCCGTTCAGCAGTTCTATAGTAAGTCTTGTATGTTGAGGTATTGTATTAAAGATGAATAGCTATACGTTGTATGTTTTGTATATGTGTGTCGTATATAATATGATTTTTTAAAAATATTGACTCAGCTTTTCAATCTAGTGAGACGTATCTTGCACAAATAGGTATTTGTTCTTCATGAAGAATATTTTGTTATTATTAGTTTGTTACATTAATCCTTTTAGGTTTTTAATTTTTTTTGATATTTACCTGTACTTTTGAAAGTTTGACAGTAATAAAATAGAGACGTCTCGGTGCTAAGTGTTAGTGTGTGACAGTGGATAACTAAATTTTAATAAATAAATAAAATTATGTTGGACCAAGATATACTCTGGAAGGTCCACTAGAGTTGCTACTTTGTCTTTTTTATATTCTTTTGGAAATTTACAACTTTAGCATATTTTTTTCTCCCTTTTCTGAGTTAATGGGCTTTGCTGATTTTGATTGTTTTCACTTATTTAAAAGTGTATGCATTTGTTTTCTTAAGTATAGTTCCATACTATTTTTTTTTTTTTATTAAGGTAGAAAAGTAATACACAAAGTTGTAAACACAAAATAAATTCTCTATAAAAAATAGAAACACTCTCGGGTTGAACGTTCTGGATTTCTTTTTTTAATATCATTCTCGTTCTTATTGGCATAATTTTTTGCTTTTTTTTTTTTTCTATATAAGAATCAAAAAATAATAAATAATAGTATTAACTAATTTTAAATCGGACATTTACTATCTAATGTATTATGATTTTTTTCTGTTCTATTCTTCTTCTTTTTTTATTCTATAACCGCCCTTATATGCTTAGAGTGAGAAGATAAGAAAGAATAGTAGGAGTATGAAGAAGTCATGGTAAAACTTGTGTATTAAACTGTAAAATGAAGTAATGATTTTTTGCTCCTTTTTTAAAAATTATTGTGAAATTTTTTTTGAGCTGAGAAGACTCCCAGTACACGAATAAATGAGTAATATTTCTGTTATTTTTTATTGAAGGAAATGATCAGGGCATTAACATGAGGACCAGATATTAGAGATTAATGCAAACACAACATTTTTAAAAACAAACAACTTGGAGTAGAGGAATATTGGGTAATAGAAACGAGATGTAATATATTTTAAGGAATGAAAATATAGGTATTTAAGCATAATTTTTTGGAATGAACGGGGAAAGTAAACACCTCTAATTAAAAGATATAAAGATAATCGATAGAAAGAAAATTGAAATAATATATCGGTAAATCAGTTTATGCACGTAAAGATAAGTGTTACCCTATTTAATCCTTTTTTTATTTTTAAAAACTGAATAGTAATAGCGCTGAAATTTTTTTTTTCTTTTCCATTTTTTTTTTTTGAAATATTTGGAAGAAAATGAAAAAAATTATTAGTCCTAGGTCAGCTCGGCATGCCCGTCTTTTTCGGCTCACGAAGCAAATCAAGGAGAAACCGTTTTGCAATATGGGAGATGGAGAGCGCTTGGCATGGGTTAATTCTCATGTAAAAGCTCGACAGGATAGAGGATTGTCACGGATAGAAGAAAATCTTCGTGAGCGGCAAATGCCTCTTCAACTTGGAGAAAATTCAATTTTGTCTAATAATCAAGCATCTCATGGAAATCTCTTTCATTTCAGAGAGTATCCGATGTTTCCTGGTGAATATGTTCCTGCTGAACACAATTCTTTGTCTTCCATGAAAGATGAATTAAAAATGGATCTAACCACACAATCGATCAAAAATGCTTGGATGAGAGTTAGTGGTGGGCTAGTTTTTAAGTCTTTAGAAGATTATTATGGTTGTGCTGATGGACTGGATCAAGAACAAGTTTCTGAAATCGTAGCAGCCACTCTTCCAGGGCTCACAAAGTTTGAAGCAGAAGCTCTGGTCACTCATATCATCGAATCCTTTAGTAGCAAATCGGACACCACCCATCGGCGACTGTGTCGGAGTATTACTGCGGATGCTATAGGGCTCCGGGATTCTCCTGGCCATTATGCCAATTTTCTGGAATGGATGGGTAAAATGACGGAAACAAGAGCTTTTCAAACCGAACACGCTCTATTTGAGTTCAGCCGTAGAAAATTCAATAAAGACGATGTTCAGATAATGTTTGAAAACTACAATCTTTTAAGTAAAGCCTCCATTCAATCGGATCGCTCAGACAGCTACAGCCACTTTTATGCTGTACTTCGGGATTTTTCACGGAAAATTTCTGCGGAGGACACAAGACATCAAATAGGAGTTCGAATTGATGCACCAGAAGTCGATAATATGACAGGAATAGCCGTAGGTTGTGGGTGCGCGGATGGGTCGAAGTATAAATTTACTGCGCTTATCAGAGAAAATAAAAACCGAAATGGAATGGTCTACATTATGGGAAAACCATTATCAATTGCATTTGATGATAAGTCATGGCTGATGGAAATGATACTAATGCCTTTTGACGAAGCGAAACTTGAATACAACGACTTCGATGTCAATATTATTTCTGAAGGAAAAGCAATGCCGTCTATTGCAAATGAGATCGCTGCTTTTGCATGCCGAATGGCAGTCGCCAATGCAATCTCCAAGCTGCTACCCGTGACACGGATACCGCTCAAAAAAGCGGGTCTTCTCTCAGTGGATAGAAGGAGAGAGCCAGGACAATTTCCAGGGTATATCGACGGAAAAAAGAACAAGAGAAAATTTGCGAAGCGTTAGTTTCGACGGAAAAGAGAAACAGCGGATCTACAATATTTTTTTTCTCTCATTTTTCTCCATTGCTGTGTTTGTGTTTTTCCTATATTAAGAAAAACAAAACTTTCAAGTAACGGTGTGATTTTACTTTTTTTAAATTATTTCCAAGTGTTCTATGGAAAAGATCTCACGACTTTGCTATTCCTTAATCCTTTCCTTTTTATATTTTAACTTTTTTACAATTATTTTCTTCGTCAGAATAATGGGTCCATTTATGCTCATTGCTGCCTTACTATGGGGGATTACAAACCCTCTGTTAAAACATTTTTCAAAAGGTTTGAAGGCAAAAGGGTCAGTTAAGGAAGACATTTTATTCCTTTTTTCAAAACCAAAGTATTTATTAACCCAGATTTGTAATTTATTGGGATCCGTTTTTTTCTTTTACGGTCTCCGAGAAGTCGATGTGTCTGTAGGGTCTATTGTGGCCAATTCTTTAGCTTTCGTCATCACTGTGATAGTCAGTTCTGTGGTTCTTAAGGAGGATTCGTTAGGGCCTCAAGCAGCTGTCGGTTGCCTACTTGTAATGATTGGAACTGGTCTTTGCTCTCTTTCTTCATCTTTCTGACGTTACTTCACGACTATGTTAACCCGTAGCAGTTTTGGGCAGAACTGTGGTTTTGGACAAGGAAAGATATAGTACATACAGGCAAACAAGAAAAGTTTTATTTGAATCAAAAGAAAAAAAAAAAGAACACGAAATAAAAAGAATGAAACGACTTGTAACTCCATCCTCCTGGTCGCAAATGTACCGCTCGGAACATCCGCCACTAATGATGAAGCAGCTGTTTCAGGGCGTGTGTGGGGGGCTCCGGTGGCTGGAAACAAAGGAAATGGCAGAGTATATTACTAAAAAAGCCCTTGAAGATACTTCGAATCGAAGAAAGTCCAACCGAGTTTCTCCCAAGAATCCAAAAAGAAAAGATCCACCGAAGAAATTCGTGAGTCCAAAGAGGGAAATAGAGAAGCAATTAGACCTTTTCCGTGGGATCACGTCTCTGGGCGATAGAGCGGGCCAAAAAAGAGAGCGACTGGTCCGCTATGATGTTCTAGACTGCACGCTGGGTGGGGGGTACCACAGTGGGGCGGTTCTGGAGAACGGGTCTCCGTACACGAGAGTGGTAGCTCTGGATTGTGATCCAGATGCTGCGCACGCTGCCAGAGAGTTATCTGAAGAGTTTGGGAGCCACCGCCTTCGTTTCTACTGCTCGAAAATGTCTGAAATCCTTTCCTTGTTTGGGGAACAGTCGTTTGACGCTGTCATGATTGACGCTGGCCCATCGCGACAACAACTCGAAGATCCGGTGAGAGGCTTTCTACTTGGGGATGAAAACGAACACTCCTTAGACATGCGGTACGGTCCCCAATGGGGGATGTCCGCACTTTCGTACCTCAACACTGTTGCGCAGAAAACATTAGCTTCCTCGTTAGCGCAGTATAAGCTTCTCACGTTTGAACAGTGCACCAAATTCGCCAGAATTGTACGAAAGCACCGCCCCTTCCGAGGGTCCATAGACTTTTTGGAGAAAGTGGACTGGGTGGAGTCCGAGGCTTCGGTGGACAGCTGGGCCAACCAATCCAGCCGACGCAAGGCCCCCATGCCGTGGGAGTTCCTCGTTTCCCTTCGCTGTGTCGTCAATCACGAAGCGGTGGAGCTCGAGGCGGCGCTGCGACAAGCACTTCTGGTGGTCCGAGAGAGCGGGCGAGTCGTGATCTTCTCTCGTTTTGTGTGGGAGGAGGATGTCATCCAGAAGATGCTGCGAGAGCATCCTCACGCCCTCCTGACGTACTCGGAACTCATTGAGGCCAACGACAAAAATATAAAGGAGTATGAACATTCCCGTCACACAAAAATGTGGGTGGTACAGCGACTGAAACAATCGGCGGCTGTGGTGAGGAATACGGCGCACCCGTTGGGGGAAGCGCAGGTGAGGGAGAGTCAGTTACGGTGGATGACTGGGCTGTACGCGGGGCAAACGCACGGATTCCCAGCTCATAACTTGACCTTTGAGCACATGGATGCGAAGGAGCGACGTGTCGCAAGAAATAATAGCAAACCCCCTCCCTTTGATTATGACGATGACTGGCGGAATATGTGAGAGAAGTTCAGATCGATTTCAATTGTCTGCGCTATCCATTCTTATTGAAACGAATACTATTAATGTTTTTCAACAGAGTAGACACTCTTTTTTTTTTTGTTCCAAATCCTTTGAGTCGTTTATTGAAGACGAGTAAGCAGTCTGGGTCGTGTAGAGAAGATTCTCCGTGCCAAGAACTGTTACTCGTTCCTCGTTGCTATTTTCCTCACTAGTTTCTTTTTCTTTTCTTTTTTTTTTTTAAAGTTTAGGGACAGGAAAAGAAATATATTTTTATTTTTTTGGCTATTGATTGGTTGTCTATTGTTCTTCTTTTTTCTTCTCTCTCTCTATATATCTCTAAATTGTCTGGGCTGCATGTTGCGTGTATCGAAAGGCGTATGGCGCTCCACATTAGCGGATTTTCTCGTAGCGACAGGCAAAAGTCGCTGTGTAGTGCTCACGGGCGCGGGCTGTAGCACTGAAAGCGGCATCCCCGACTACCGGGGCCCTTGCGGACGCTATCGCCACAAGGAGTTCGTCCCCGTCGTCTTTCAAAAATTTATCAAGCATGAGACAGAGCGCAAACGGTACTGGGCTCGAAGTATGCTGGGATATCAGCAGATGCTAGGTGTCTCTTGCAATGGAGCGCACCACACCCTGCATGAAATGGTACAGCGTGGAGTAGTTTCTCACCTGGTCACGCAAAACGTGGATGGACTGCATCACCTTGTCACCCATGGTGGGGTGCGGGATCCTTCGGACGAAGGGTATCGCAAGTACACCACCAGCCCACCTTCCTACCCCTTCACGGAACTTCATGGAAATATTCACTTGGTGACGTGCGTGGGCTGCGGTGATATCACGCCGAGGGTGTCCCTTCAGCATCGCTTGCTCGAGGCAAACTCCGATCTCGTGAAGGGGGAATCTTTCCACAGTCGTTATTCTCCACAGAGCCACTCGATTCGGATGACCAGACCGGACGGCGATTACCACCTTGCAGGGGAGATGGAGCAGATGATGAATGTGGTGAACTGCGCGCGCTGCGAAGGCTTGCTGAAGCCCCACGTCGTGCTCTTTGGCGAGAACGTGAACTCGAAGATTGTCGAACAGATCTTTACATCCATCCGAAATGCCAATTCCCTTCTCTGCATTGGGACGTCTTTGCAGGTGTTTAGTGCGTATCGGTTTGTCCTCATGGCGAAGCAGCACCATGTGCCGGTAGCCGTCGTGAATGCTGGGATGACGCGAGCAGATGATTTAGTGGATCTGAAAGTCCACACTGAGCGTCTCTCTGTCACACTTCAAGAGGCGCTACACGAGCTCTACTGAGAAAATATGGTGGATCAAGAAATGTCTATGTCTCTTATTAACGGAGGATTGAAAGTTTTGGATGTTGTACGCTTTTGTTATTCCTCCAAAAAAAAACGGATTCCTTCTGATTATGATGACGACTCTTTTCCTTTTTTCTTTTTTTTCTGCGGACTTGAGAAGTTAGAAGGGAATACACTGCTTACTGCTACTTATTTTTAAACCTAAATAGTAATATAAATCCTACTCCAAACCTTTTAGCCAAAAAAGATGATGCATCAGCAGCCCGTGATTGTGGTGAACCAAAACGTTGAGCGAGAATCTGGTCGCAAGGCTCAAATGAACAACATTGAGGCCGCCAAGACCGTTGCCAGTCTGATCAGCAGTACTCTCGGTCCGTGTGCGATGCTCAAGATGATCTTAGACCCTATGGGAGGCACCGTTCTGACCAACGACGGAAACTTCGCCGGCGAAATTCTCAGCCTTTCGCAGCCTCTTCTGGAGCGCAACATCCATCCCCTCAAGATTGTGAAGGGCTTCACGGCGGCGCTCGCCGACGCCATCGCTGCGGTGAAGGAGGTGACCACCCAGCTGGACCCCACCAACCACGAGCAGCTCAAGGATGCGGTGCGTGCCTGCCTCGGCACAAAGTACAACTCTCGGGAGGAGGATCTCATGTGCAATCTGGCAGTGAAGGCCACCATGTGCGTGGCGATCGACAACAAGGTGACTGGGCGGAAGGAGATTGACATCAAGCGCTACGCCAAGGTCGAGAAGATCCCTGGCGGCTCTATCACGGAGAGTGAAGTGCTGGAGGGCGTCATGTTCAACAAGGACCACATTCACGCGAAGATGCGCCGCACCATTGAGAACCCTCGCATTCTGCTCTTGGACTGCCCTCTAGAGTACAAGAAGCCGGAGACGACGATCAACGTGGAGGTCACGAAGGACACCGACTGGGAGACACTACTGCGCCAGGAGGAGGACTACGTCCGCGGGGTGTGCAACACCATCATCGCCCTCCACCCCGATGTCGTCATCACTGAGAAGGGTGCCTCGGACCTGGCGGCTCATTTCCTCGCCAAGGCCAACATCACCTGCATCCGCCGCCTCCGAAAGACCGACAACAACCGTATCGCCCGCGCCACGGGTGGTACCATCTGCAGTCGTGTGAATGAGCTGAAGGAAAGCCACTTGGGCAAGGCAGGTCTCTTTCAGATCCGCAAGGTGTCCGACGAGTACTTTACCTTCATCACCGGGTGCAAGGGTGCGGCCTGCAGTATTGTGCTCCGCGGCGCCAGCAAAGACTCGCTCAACGAGATGGAGCGCAACCTGCAGGACGCTATGGCCGTCACCCGCAATCTCATCATCGACCCCAGCATCGTCTACGGTGCGGCCTCGTGTGAGATGCACGTGTCCAACCGCCTGATGACCAAGGCGAAGGGCATCAGCGAGGTGGAGCAGGCAGCGTACGAGGCGGTGGCGAAGGCCCTGGAGGTGGTGCCCCGCATCCTCGCCAGCAACTGCGGCGCCGACGTGCTTCGCGTGGTGACAGCCCTGCGCTCCGAGCACGCCAAGGGGAACAAGTACTGCGGTGTCAACGGTATCACGGGTAAGCTGGCAGATGCTCGGGAGCTGAAGGTGGTCGAGCCGGCGTCGATCAAGATCCAGGCACTCAAAACTTCCATCGAGGCCTCCTCGATGATCCTGCGAGTGGACGACGTCGTGTCGGGCACGAAGCTCCATCAGGAGAAGCAAGCCCCTCAGAAGCAGCAGCAGGAGGAGGAGCCGGAGGGCGGCGAGAAGGAGTAAGCAGCACTGCCCGATGCCCATCTTGACGTGGAATGATCTGTTGTTGCTTCGGTCCCTTTTTTTTTTTGGAAAATTATTATTGTTGCTGTTCAATGATATTTCTCGCGATGTGGGGACCACCTCCATGTTGAGAAGCTGAGAAAGTTAAAAAAAAAAAAAACAAGAAAGAAGAAAGAAGAAGATTGACCAGAGTACAATTCGCCCGGTCCAGGGTATCTACGTCTGTAGCGCCAGTTCATCAATGAAATGTGGATACGAAGTCCTTTTTCGGTGCCGTTGTGGGGGAGGATAGCCCCCCACGAAGAGATGAGACTAAAGTTTATATTTTGTATTAAAAGGATAAGATAATTCCACTGGAAAGCAAAAAAAGAAAAAAAAGAAAAAAAAAACAACAATTAACACACAATCAGCTGAAAAAGAGCTTCTAAAAAAAAAAAAAATTAAATAGCGGGGAAAATCAATTAATCAACGGAAAACAAATGTAGGAGGAACGAGGAGCCCTCTATTTCATTTGTACGAAAAGGAATAGGACCAGCCACTGGTGCACCACTTAATCTTATCACTCTCTTAGAATATTACTTTCACATCTTTTCTTGGGAATGAAGAAACAGTACCGAAAGTAATGTTGATATCACTTTTAAGGGTACACAGGACAGTGCCCCCCCCGAACCCTAGCCCTCTTCGATCACTTAATGTTTTTTTTTTTTCGCTATTACTAAATACTCGATTTTCTAATATCCACCCATAAATTCTCCGTGAACCACCAACGAAAGAGCGGATAAAACAGATAATTATACGCGGAACGTCTTACTTTCTTTCCTTTGTGACATTTGCGATAAAAGAGGATATCAAAATTAATGTGGAGGTGACCGATGGGTCTGATTGCTTATTGCTTCTCCCTCTTTTTTATTACAAAAGAACGTTTCTATATATTAAAAATAAGTTAACAAAAGGTTCAAAAAGTTAATTTTTTTTCCTGTTTTATTTACCAGCTTCCTTATGTAGAGGGATGTGGTGCAACTCCACTGAAGAGCTGTGAAGCCGCTGTAGCACACTTCTTCATCCTCCTCACGATGACGCTTCTCGTTCATTAAGGCAAAGAGGCAAAGCAAATGAGTCTTTGGATATTATTATCTACTGTGGAAGTTTTTCCTTGAGACCTTGAGGAGTGCCCAGTACATGGCGATTAAACCATCCAAAGGACCACGTCCCGAATGCGAAATGGTTGTGGTGCTCCCGCTTAGTTTTTCTTCTCCTGAATGAGGTTTCGTTTCCATTTCCGTTTCTGCTCTTTTTTTTTGTTTTTGTGATGGGCAATTAAAAAAATTTATTACTACTTGCTACTATACTCCAGAAGTACTTTCAGGACATCTACGTGAATCGCTTTATTCCCCCCTCTCCCTCTGCTAGGGTTTCTTATGGTACTGCTAACCCTTCCAGAATAATCTTTGATTTTTCCTCTCCTCTTTTCTCTTCTTCTGTTATCACTTATTTCTTCCTTTTCTTCGTCTGCTATTTTAGTTCACTGTACCTATTGGAGTTGGACTCAAACTGACGCGCGTGTCCTCAACATCCATTTGTGCAATCGGTTCACTTCGTAAACCTTTATCCTTTTCAACTCCTTCATTCACTCCACCACTCTCCTTCTCTCTTTTGTTTTCTTCTGCTCTTCCTTTTCCTTTCTTGTATACTTTCCTCCTCTTTCCATTCCACCCATGCCACGCCGTCGCAAGATGAACGCCGTTGCCCTTCCACCACCTCCACCTCCTCCTGGACCTCCACCCCCACCTGGACCTCCACCCCCACCCCCCCCTCCCGGACCTCCACCTTCTTCCGTACCTCCACCTTCTTCCGTACCTCCACCTCCTCCTGGACCTCCACCTTCTTCAATACCACCACCTCCTCCTGGACCTCCACCTTCTTCAGTACCACTTTCTTCAAGACCACCACCTTCTTCAATACCACCTTCTTCAGGACCTCCACCTTCTTCAGTACCACCACCTCCTCCTGGACCTCCACCTTCTTCAATACCACCACCCCCTCCCGGACCTCCACCTTCTTCAATACCACTTTCTTCAAGACCACCACCTTCTTCAATACCACCTTCTTCAGGACTTCCACCTTCTTCAAGACCACCACCCCCTCCTGGACCTCCACCTTCTTCAGTACCACCACCTCCTCCTGGACCTCCACCTTCTTCAGTACCACTTTCTTCAAGACCACCACCTTCTTCAGGATCTCCACCTTCTTCAAGACCACCACCCCCTTCTGGACCTCCACCTTCTTCAGTACCACTTTCTTCAAGACCACCACCTTCTTCAGGACCTCCACCTTCTTCAGCACCACCACCCCCTCCTGGACCTCCACCTTCTTCAGTACCACTTTCTTCAAAACCACCACCCCCTCCTGGACCTCCACCTTCTTCAGTACCACTTTCTTCAAAACCACCACCTTCTTCAAGACCTCCACCTTCTTCAGGACCACCGCCTTCTTCAAGACCACCACATTCTTCAGTACCACCACCTTCTTCAAGACCACCACCTCCTTCGACGGAGATGGAGATGGCGAACAGAGCCACTGCGCCACCGCAGCCGCAAGGGCAATTCGGCTACGACCCCGTCACGTCTTTCACTCCGCTCCCTCATCCCTCCTACGCCCCAGGCGTGGAGCCGCTGCAGCACTACCACCCGCGAAACACGGAGGACTGGGGGTCAAAATTGGATCGACATCATGAATTGAGTCACGGGGACGCGGAAGAGAGCCACAAGATCTTCTTTATTGCGCATTTGCCTAGAGAAGCGTCACAACGGGAGATTCGTGATTTCTTTGGGACCTTCGGCACTATTGCGCGACTCAACTTAAAGCAGCAAGAGAATGGGGAGCTGCGCGGCTTCGGATGGATTACGTATGAGAAACCCATAGCGGGTCTGGAAAAGAGGAGACTGCGAATCCGAAACAACAACATCACGGTCGAAGTGGCCCGTTCGCAGACCCCCAGAGGGATGTCGAAGCCCCTAGAGGCGGATCGCAGCTACCGGAGTCGACTGTCCGAGGAGGGCACTCACCACCGCAGTGCTCTGAAGCGGCATCACCACAGCGAAAACTCCAACCACCGAAGCGGACGCGAACGCTCCGTCTCTTCCTCTTCGACGTCGTCTTTCCGCTCCTCGTATAATGCCCCGGAGAGCAGCAGCCGGCACGCCCCTCGCTTTCGCTTTGAGGAGATCTCCCCTTCCCTGGAGCACACCGCCACGACACCAGGTGGGCAACTACTGGCTCCCGCTGCTGTGCCTCACAGCCAGCCCTTCCTCCCCCCCCACCCAATGATGTGGGGGACGCCACCGCCTGCCACCCTCAGCATGCCACCGCCGACAACCCGCAGCGCCCCCGAGGAATATTTTGTGTGTGTGCCCGCGGACCTATGCCCTCCCGAGTACTTGAAGGACCCGAGAACTATTCTGGCGACGTTGGATAAGGCTCGACTGGGTTCCCTTGTCCTCTTACCGCACGACGCGAAATTAAACGTTGGAAATCGAAATGCCAATACCGCAGTCGAAGGTGCGATGCTGTCGAAGGGCTAGATGGAGTGAGGCCTTCAGAAGTGGTGAAGTATGTGATGTAGAATTTCACACCTTTCTTGTGGAGAAGATTCAGACTCTATGAAACAGAAAAAAAGTAATTAATAAGAAATAAAAAAGTATTTCAACAGAAAGAAAAAGGAAAAAAAAATTAGACTCCGGAATAAAGTCCCTTTGTTCCCGAGTTTTGACCACGAGATTGTATCCCGACAGACACGCAAACAAGAAAGAGAGAAAGAGAGAAAGCAGAAGAAAACAGCAACTTTAAACACAACACTACGAGATCGTTCGTTAGTGGTGATCGATTGCACACAGTGTGGCCCAATGGGATCGCTTCATTGTTCTCTTTCACCTTTTGATGATTCTTTCACCTTTTCCATGTGGAAGAGCAACAATTTTCTAGCTTCTACTCTAGCAAAATAACGCTTAAACGTTTTATGGATAGTGTTTTTGCGATTATTAGTACGAAAATAGACATTCTAAACAGGAAATATGAGAAGTCCATGCGGATAGATGTATGCGAGCGGTTTCTTCTAAGCTCTTTTTGAATATATTTTTTTTGTTTTCTTGTTTATCCTTCCTAACACCCAGAATCAGAATTCTTTAGCAGAGAAGGCCAGGGAGAGTGCGGATTTCCTCCCTCCCTCACCACTACTGTAGCGTCACGGGCTCGCGGAAAAGAATGAGCAATCCGAACCCTCCCCGCACTCCAACGAAGAGTTTCAATCCTCCGCGGTGTGACTCTACCGCCATCATGGGAAGCCGTACGAAAAACGGCAGTGCTGAGGCGGTAATGAGCTACTTTGAAGAGGCTCCGTTTAAGAAGCCCCATTACCCGCCCCCGTATGTCATACGCTACCTTATGGATGATGAGTTCGACTTGTATTAATCAACAACAACAACAACAACAAAAAATATGCAAAAAAAGAAAAGAAATATTTGTGAAGAGTAGAGCAATAGAAAGCTTCTAGAAGAGCATCAACCAGAAAACAAATACAGCAACTGTGAAGAGTACGCCCGATGCGTGTTGAGATGCTAGGAGGGAAGGCTTGGAGCTTTTCTTTCAGGCTATCATGTGTTGACTTTAAAAAAAATCTCTTCTTTTCTGCTCTGTACTTTTTTTTTTTTTTTGAACACAAAAAAGGTTCGAATTTTCAGCACTTCACTACAGAAGAGGTGTAGCCTTTCATTTAGAGGTAGATTTATAAAGCATTTTCCCAGATTTAACAACAACAACAAACAGCAAAAAGAAACAAAAAAACAACAACTGTAAGGAGCTATTCGTTTGGATTCAAGGTAGCCTGTGGCGGCAGAAATACAGATTGATTGCTTCTGTTATCCCTCATTAAAACTTCGTCTTTAGCTCCACGTTACGGAGAAGACCTTAATAGGAGGGGCGGTTTTCTTCTTTCTTGTAGAACACTTGGCACTAATCCAATAGAATTAAGTAAGCCTGGCCGAGGGTTGTCGTGGCGCACATCAAAAGATCCAAAGGGAAGTAAAGTGGAGTGGACCACGGATTTCATTCTGTTTGTGTAGCTCACTTCCAACTGCTACTGCCTTTAATAGAGATACCACTGTCCATAGACTATCAGACCATATCTTTTGATCCCTTTCTTTCTCTCTCTCTCTATAAATATATCTATTTATACTTTTTTTTTCATGCTTCGACTCGGTATGTGGCTCCGAGGGGGGGCTGGAGGCCGTTTTGGACGAAAGCTCTTGGCCAGCTCGTCGTCTTTTGCTGCTCCTCCGAGTGCCGCGACGTCTAACGCCGCGGTGCTGGAGCCGACCGCGATCTCGATTCGACCTACCAAAGCCCAGCCGCACGTCCCGGAGGCGTTGAGTGTCGCCCCTGGGAGTAACCGAACTGATGGGCGTGCGGGGTCGAAGAAGAGGACCACGACGGCAACCGAGCCTCGCTGGTTCGATGCGGTGCCAGGCAAAGCGCGTCGTTCGCCGCACCCACGCAAGCTTGTGGCGAAGGAAGCGGACTCCAGCAGAAGAGACGACGCGGGGGCGGAGGAGAAGGCGGTGAAGACGGCCTCCCGGAGGCGTTCCACATCCGACTCGGTGAACCAACGCCGGAGCCGTGGAAGTGGGGGCCCCCAGGCCAAGGGACGGCAGAAGGCGCGTGGGGCGGCGGAAAAGCAGCCTCCGGTGCATTCTGCAGCGGAGGAACGGCTCTTCTTTCGGGCGTTACGCATTCAGGATCGGGATTCGTCCGGGGACCACCCGGTGCCCTCCTTCTTTCTCGAACTCCTCAAGAAGCATCCGTCCCTCCGAAAGACCGGAATGAAGGAGCGGGTAGCGTTTGCGTGTAATGCTTGGGATGAGCTCAGCCCTGAGAATCGCAAGCAATACGTGTCGAATCCTCTCAAGGGATTGATTCCGGAGGCAGATAATCTCTAAAAAAAGAGTTCTGTACTAAAGCAGAATAGAACAACAGAGCAACACTCCATGTTATTCCCCTTCCGCGCTCTATAAAAAAGTAGAAGGAGTGTGCGCTAGAATGTGGAGACACCTACTATATATATAGTTTTTAGAGTGCTGACTACAAAAGAAGAAAGGGAAAGCATCCAAAGAAAACAAAGAAGGAGAAGAAGGAATACATGAATAAATGTATGCTTAGATGGAAAAACAGACTTAACGGATAGCCTTTTATGGAAGGAGTACTCACACACACACGACGCGGCTGTCTTATTCTTTTTCTCTCTTTTTCTCTCTTTTCATTTCCACATTGCGTACAACGTGCAACTCTAGACATACACAAATAATAAGAATAAGTATCATCATAATATATTTGGAAAAGAATTGGAACCTTCACAGGAGAGGTATCGCGTTGTTTTGTTTAAATTTTTCTTTTCCCCATAAAGTGAAGAGGGCTTCGCCTGGACTGGTCTGTCTTCTGCATCTGTGCTGAAACTGAAACTCTTGCGACTCGTTCTTCTCCTTCGTCCCACCCATGAAGGGTAGTCGACTCACGTGTAGCCTTTTCAGCGCTTCGGTGGGGTTACCTGCAGGGTCGTGGACGAACTCGACGGCGTGCTGGAGACGGTGCGGAACGCCTCAGGTGACTTCCCTCTCTTCTTTCAAGGAGCCGGGTGCACTCTGGAGTGCGCAGTGTAGAGTGCATGAGCGGCCGTATGTGGAGATTCCACTCCCACAGCGCCACAGCAACCGCAGTGGACCACAGCGGGTGGCAGACGAGGAGGCGTACGAGGCGGCGAAAGAGGCTCTGCTCCAGTTCAACTTGATGATCCGCCGAGGGATTGAGCCCGATGCGCTCTTGTACACCTCCCTGATCGCCACCATGGGCCGAGCTGGACTCGAGTGGCAGGCGTACAAACTCTTCTCTCGAATGATCGAAAGCAAGATCCGACCCCTTCCAGAGACGTACGTCGCCCTGCGCGAGGCGACTTCACCGAGCCGGCGCCGCTTACGGGAAGACATTCAAACCAAGCTGGAGGAGTGCATCGCTGTTTTTCCGGACGAGCTGGCAGAGGCCGAGCTACAGCGCCAACAGAAGGAGGATGCGATGTGCCTCGCCAAGTTCGAGGAACACCTTCGCGGAGAGTTACCTCGCGGGCTGGACTCCCTACCTGGTGGACCCCCGGCAGAGGGAAAAGGGGCTTTGAGGGCAAGTGACCAACCAGACGGCTCTCCGGAAATCGGAGGACACGAGAAGCGCCCCGAGGTGGAGTGCGATCGCACAGAGCTCGGGGGCTCTCCCACTTCCACCGCAGCATTCACCGAGGAGCAGCCCCTCCCATCCAACGTGTCCTCCTCCTCTGCGCCGACGGCCGCTCCGTTGGGGACTGTGCACATTCGCAACCCTCGAGATGTGTGGAACACCGCCCAGATGGTCGAGACCCTCCGTGGTGCGGAGCCGTCCAAAGCGAAGGGAGCGGAACGAGTTCGGCTGCGGGGGAGCTTGGAGCAGCTCCACGAGGAGGAGTTACGCATCTTCGCCGCGGTGCACCGGCAACTCCGCCACGGCAGTAAAGCCGCGCTCGTGGAGCGCCTGCTGGACACGGTGAGCGAGAGCACTCTGCGAGCGATGCTGGCCAGGCGCTCGCACTATTTCCGCTCCGTGGAGAAGCTCCTTGCTGCGGATTTGGAAGTGCTCAAGAGCACTCCTGCCGGAGGAGCGAGAGAGAAGGACGAGCCGGCGGACGTGGCTGGGGACGACTTTCCGGATTTGAGCACGACAGTGGGGGAGAAGGAGGCGCTTCAGCCGCAGGTGCTCCGGACTCCGTGGGGTTATCTGCGCCGACCAACGCGTGGCGACCCGCCTCTGGTGCCGCAGGGACGACAAGCCGACACCACAAATCTGGAGCGGCTCATGCGATTAGAACTCAACAAGGACGAGCTTCTTCTCTTGAAGGTGAAGGCCGACGCCGGGGATCTAGACGAAGTCCCGGAGCAGCTCCTACGCCGGTATGCATTTCAGTTTCGACTTCATTGGCGACGTAAGAAGCCGCTTTCGCTCTTGGAGAGCGTCTCGTGGCACCTCACCACCTTCTTTTCCTTACAAACAGTGGAGGAGACCGGGCCAGACGATTCGACCGCCAAGACCAACAAGCTGGTGGTGGTCGCCGCCTCCCCACCCCCAACGCCTGCGCTACGTCTGCAGCGGGAGGCGCAAGGAATGACGAAGACGCTGGAGAACTTTGAGGCGTTTCGGATTATCGCGCAGCGCACAGAAAATTTGCAGGTGGTGGACCACAAGGAGGTGAATCTGCATCTCCACACGGTTCAGCGGGAGGTGAAGCGGGCGGAGCGACGGGCCGCGGATGCGATACGCCGTGAGCGACATCGCATGGATGCTGCAGCGCTGGCCGCCGCTGCGGCCCACTACGATGGGCCGTCCTTGAAGGTCGGGTCCGGCCACGGGATGGGGCAGGAAGATCGGGACCGGGTGCTGGGCTGGCAGCACGGCGGCTGCCCCTCCGAGGACGTCGAGGACGACCCCACGGACAGCGAGAAGAAGGGGGATAACAAAAGACCGCCCGTCCACACGGAGGAGGCGCCCCGCACGGAGCGCGAGGGGCTGCCGCAGACGACTCTGGAGCGGAGCGCAGAAGAGGCGCCTGAACGTTCCTCGCGGGAGGCGAGCGAGGAAGTTTCATTGACGGAAGAGGCGGTGAAGCAAAAGACCGATGCGGTTCTGGACGAGCTGCCTCCGTGGGAACTCACGGCAGGGGAGGACGAGTTCGACTTGTCGACCGGACGCTTCGGCTCACCGGAAATGGGACGCTACCGTGAGCTGAGCGACTCCAAGATTCGACTCCTGCCCAGTAAAGCCGCGCAGAAGGAGTGGAAGGTGGACCCGAATTTGCTTCCCACGTCGCTGATGGAACCTATTCGCGCTGCCACACTGCGCCAAACTCAGTACCAGGATGCCGTCGAGCAAGAGTACCAACGCCGACTCAAGTTCACCTCCTATCGAAAGTGGGATCGTCTCCTTCAACGAGCTCAGGAGAAGCAAAAGAAGCGAAAGGCGGCGGAGGAGGCGGAGGAATCGACTGTCGTCACCGTTCTGGATGCCGAGGGGAACTCGTCCACCGCTCCACCTCGACGACCCATGATCCGGCCCGTCCCGGCGTCGAAGCGGCTCTCGCAACTCCTCCGCCGCGGCGCGGAACGCAAGAAGGTCAGTGAAGCACTCCGGAAGCAGTACAATCGAACCACATAGAACCCACACCAACCGTTTATCCGGTGCCCTACACTCCACCATCAGCTCCACAGGCCCCTTTTTATTCTCAAAAAACCAAATATTCTTTCGGTCTTTTAAAATGTGGATTCACTCTTCACAAGCAGCAATCCAATGTTCTTTATAAAACCCTAACACTCTCCTCCTTCATCTGCTCGCCATCTTTAACCCCTATACCTTTTAGGACACAACCTCACTCACATCCTTCTTTCTTTTGCTTTTTTTTAAATATTTTTTCGATACTTACTTCTGCCACGACTGCTGTGTGTCTTAAGACTTCAAGCTCTCTTAAATTTTCAAGTTTTCGATTTCGATCCATTTCAGCCTCCCCCCCCCCCGAGCGACACGATGCCTATTGATACCTCTGCGAAGGACGTGTACGCGCTGCTGGAGAAGAAGAGCGAGTCGGTGTTCCTTGTGGATGTGCGGGAGGAGTCGGAGTACCGCCGCGAGCACGTCGAGCAGGCCACGCTGTTCCCCGGTTCGTCGCTGGAGCCCGCGAAGGTGCTGGAGGCGGCGGGCGAGCGTCCGGTGTACGTGATGTGCGCGTCCGGTGGGCGGTCGTCGGCGGCGTGCAAGAAACTGGAGGCTGCGGTGAAGGGCCAAAAGGTGAAGATCTACAACGTCTCCGGCGGCATGTCCTCGTGGCGCTCCGCTGGGCTGCCCGTGGTGGAGAACACCAGCGAGCCCCTGCCGATCATTCGCCAGGTACACCTCATCGCGAGCTCGTTGATCATCAGCGGATCCCTTCTCACCCACTTCTACCACCCGAACTTCTTCGTTGTGCCGCTGATGGTGGGGTGCGGGCTGATGGTGTCTGGCGCGACGGGCTTCTGCGGGATGGCCCTGCTGCTGGCCAAGCTGCCGTACAACAAGTAAGCCGGCGTGCAGAGTCTTCATGCCTTCTGGTAAGTGGGCTCTGTTTTTTGGTTTTATTCATGGTGATGCTTGAGTATGTGTGGAAAAGAAGGGTGTCGGGCCTGCCTGTGGTTTGGTGTCCGCCTTTTCTTTTTCTTTATTATTGTTTTTTTGCGTTTTTTTTTTTTTTTTGGTTTATTGTCGTATCTTCTTGCGGAGAATAAATGACTGTTCTATATCTGATGAGCTTAGTTGTTGGAGTGGTGCTCGTTCGGTTACTGATGTTTTAAAAAAAATATTTTTATTATTGTGTTTTTTTTTTTCGTACAGGTAGTGCCGTTTACCTTTACTTTCGGGTGCTGTTCTTAAAAAGAGAGAGAGAGAGTTAAAGGGACAAAATTTTCGTTAAAAAGGTGAGAGTAGCGTGTTTAATGTGTAAATGTTGTGAAAGGATTCTATTTGATTTGTTCTTCATGAATTTGTTGTAAGTGGTAATAGAAAGCCTTCGGAAAGGATACCTGACTTTAAAATTTGCTGGTTAAATGTCCTCACATGATCGGATTGGGACGGCAAAAAATAAAGAAAAAAAATCATTTCTCGGAATATCACTGAATTACCAAACCAATAACGGTTGAACTCTTCTTTCCTCCTCACTTTTTTTTTTTTTTTTCGTGGTGTTAGGTAGGGAGTGTATTCATTTTCTCTGCTCACAGAAGCTTTGAAGGACGACATCTGAGTTCCGATTCTCGTGTAGAGAGAACTTAGGACATTCATCGTTGAAAAAGATTGCTTTTTTTTTTTTTTAAATGTGTGTAGCCAGTAGGGGTGAAGCACTTTTCTCATTTTCTTCGGTTTCTTCATTGACTTTCTACTGCTAGAGCTCTGTTTTTTACTCGGACGCGTCCCACAACAGATAAAAACTTCCTTATTTAGAAGGAGGGAGACCCGAAGTGGGTTTCCCCACCCATCTGTATCGAGCTAACCCCTAGAGTCATCAAGACAAGATCTATATATTCATACAAACACCACGGGTACTACTAATTGCATCATTGTGCTCGATACATAAAAATAAATCAATAAATCAATAGAGAGGCGATATCCTTTCAACATCTTTCAATCTTTACGAACAGAGAAGAGATACGCGAGAGAGAACGAAAATAAAAGAAGGAGATTTGTCTAACCTTTAGTATTATTACTATTTATAAAAAAACAACAACAAATAGAGTTATTTATTATTATTATACTTTACTATATTTATACATTAATAGACGTACTTTTTTTTCCCTGCGTGGACTTCATTTCTCTCTTGATATCCGCCTGATAGTTCTTACTGATGTCCCGTCGCGCTGGTCAGCCTCCTGGCGTCGATTGGGAGGATGCGTTTCACCACCTCGACAGTCGTCTGCGCCAGTTGCAAGAAAGTTACAATGGGAAGGAGGAGGAGCTCAAGAAGCTCAAAGTGACGCTTCGCAAAGGGGGTGCGGCTCCACCGCCTTCCTCGGTGGTGTTTCGGAGTCGCGATCCGAACGCCCCACCGCCGTTGCGGAGTGCGCACCCCAGCAACAAGAAGCTGCACAGGCGTGGCCCCGCCACAGGGGCGGCGATGGTGCTGTCCCCCTCGGGAAAACCTCGACCGCTCTCCACCCGTTCCCCTCTTCGCAGCCGGGGCAAAGGGGGGTTCACCGCTGCAGTGGTGAACTGGCCGGATGGAAGTCGAGAAGGCGATGACAGACGACGACCCACCGGCGAGTGGCTGTCTCAGCAGGAGGCAGCGAACGAGACGAAGCGGTTTGGGGTGTACACCAGTGACGACGAGGAGCCGGTGGCGGCGCCGTGGTCGTCCTTCTCGGAAGGAGAAGTAAGTGGGAGAGCCGCAGCGCGTCGCTGTCCAGGTGGTGGTGGTACTTCTCGCTTCGAAGAGGAGCGCATCGAGGCCATGACAAGCACGACCGAGAACACCACGGAGGAGACGGCAGAACTTCGGGGGCGTTCGTTGGCGGCGCCACCCTCCGACTCGGGTTATACGATAGAGGGAGCGAGTGGTAGTACAGCGTACCGTGGCGAGGCAGGCACCTCCGCGGAAGGAAGGGTGGAGCCGATGACGCCGCACCACGCGACATTACTGCCGGATCCGGCGATGATTTGGGGCTCCGAGGAAAGCAGTGCCTTCGCCCGCTCACGGGCGTTGTACCATGCCAATCAGGAGCTGCAGCGGGAGCTCCAGGAATCGTCCAGCAAGGTGCAAGGACTGCAGCAGGAGCTCTTCGCCACCCGGGCTGCGTTTGTGTCGAAAGAGGCGGCGGTGTCAGAGCTGCGGGAGGAGGTGTACCGCCTGGTGCAGCAACGCGACACGGCCGTTCAGGAGACGGAGAACGCCAAGATACGCACGACCACCCTGGAAGGCGTTCTCACGGACCGAGCGACGGAGCTGTCTTCACTGCGAGCGCGTCTCGTCGCGGGGGCGGACCAGAACGAGCTTCTCCGGCAAGAGCTTCGCAAGACGTTGGAGGCGGTGCAGGAGAAGACGATGGAGGTTTCTCACCTTCGCAGTCAACTCTCGGTCTCGCAATCTTCCCTCACCTCGCAGCGGCACACCAACGAACAACTGCTGACGGAACTCAAGAGTCAGCATGAGCAGCTACTCGCAGAGCGGAAGAGGGTGCTGCAGCTGGCTCGCGAGGTACAGTCGCATGCCTTGGACCAGCAGCACACCGAAGACCTTCAAGATCAGGTGCAGCGCCTGCAGCTCGAACGCAGTGAACTCGAAGGCGAACACTTGCGTCTGATGCGGGAGTTCGTTGTGGTGTCGGAGAAGGCGATGGAGGAAGCGCGGGAGGCGGTTCGGGCAGACACCGAGGAGTGGCGCCGTGCGGCCACCCACTGGGAAGATGCCTCGAAGCGGCTGTACAAGGACATCACGTCCCGCACCGCCGTCCATCAAAAGTGCCGAGAGGAGTGCGAGACGGCCAAGGCAGCACGCGATCAGCTCTCCGCTGAGCTGCGCGCCACCCGTGAGGAGCTCTCGTTGTGCTTCGCCAAGCTCGAAGTGGCATGGCCGCAGCATCGGCGGGTCACGGGTCATCTCTCCAAGGCCGAGCTCGAGACGCTCCTGCGCGCGACCGCCGCTCAGGAGGCGCTGAAGCAGGAGGGGATCGCGTTGCAGCGTGAGGAAGCGAATACCGAGGCGTTGCGCTCGCAGGGGCTCCTCCAGGTAGGTGTGCCGGGCGATAAGGCGTTGCTGCCCTTCGCTGCCGGAGTCGACTGCACTGCGGAGGGCCGCAGTGCAGTCGACTTTGCCACGGCCGCTGAGGCGACGTTGGCCTGGATTCAAGAGCGAGAACTCCCACCGCACCCCTCCAGCGGAGAAAAGAACGAGAAACCTACCGGCGATGTCAACGGAGCGACCACGGCTTCGGCACGGGCCTTCCCTGCACGACAACAAAGTGCGCTCGATACCTTCCTCGATGGGCTTCCACCGGATCCCATCACAAATGCGGAACGTGTCTTTGAGCTCAACGAGGCGAATGCGGGGCTTTCGAGTGAGTTGGAGCAGCTGCGTGTGTCGCACGATCTGCTGCAGCAACATCTGCAGAGTGTGGCGGCGCAGAAGGCGGAGCAGGTGAAGGAGATGGAGGCGATTGCGGAGAGAGAGGCGGTGGGCCAGGCGTTGCTCGCGCAGGAGTTGGACCGCATCGCGTTCTTGGAGAAGCAGGTCCACTCCCTCCGAGGCTTCGAGGTGGAGCCAGACACCAACTTGAACGCTCTCGCCGCAGGGGAAAACGTGCTGGAGTTGTTCCTAGGGCAGCTGGTCTCCTACCTGCCACGCCCCACGGGTGGCGCGACATTGTTGTCCTCGAACCTGTCCAAGAGCAGTGGTGGAGGCGCGATGGCGTGGCTGACGGACACCATGTTCTGCACTGCGGATTTCTTGTTGCACGAGACGGTAATGACTCAAACCATCGTGGGGCTGAACGGCTTCCTCGACACGACGGCATCGTACTGCATTCAGATGGATGCACTTCTCTTGTACTACTTGTCTACACGAGAGCTCGTGGTGCAGCTGCACCGCGTGCGAGACGAGGCAGAGGTCATTCGGCTCCAGGAGGCCGCTGTGGACAGCGCGGGGAACAGTGATGGAGAAGGCGATCCGGCCCACCGTTCTGCGAGTCACAGCTTAGACATGATGGAACTTCTCTATGAGACGGTGGCGGAGGGCCGGGCTCAACTCCTCGATTTAGTGCACCCGCAGGATCAGCTGACGGCGCAACGCCCACAGCTGAAGGGTCACATTCACCTCTTTCGGCTGCCGTCCAGGTGGTCCGTGGAGGACGGTGTGATGGAGAAATGGAAGAGCGCAGCAGGCCCCACGGAGAGCGGAGGAGAGCACATCGCCTCCGTAGAGTTCTCGGTGGTGGCGCGACTACCCTTTCATAGTGAGTTCCGAGCCTTGGTTCGCGAGGCTCTCACCGAGCTGCCCAACACGGGTGAGATAGATGCGGAGGCGCAGGGTCCCACTGCAAAAGGATCATCCCCTATTTCGACGAGCGCGGGCGGGGGTGTGGCCTCCTCTCCCTTCTACTCCTCTCCCCCCGTGAAGACTGCGAAGACGGGGCCCATGCGACGGAACCATCATCCCACCGCGATTCAGGACTGGATGACGCGCTCGAGTCGCACGTCGAGGTCTCCACACCGTGGGAGCGAAGGCCGCACCCACGAAGACGTGGATTTAGCTCGAGAGTCCAGCGGTGGGACCACTACTGCCCTGCCGCCTCCTTCCGGCTGCTACGGTCCCTCGCATTTGCCCCTCTTGGCCTATCGCTCCGCTCAATGCTCCAGAAGTGCCGTAGTACCGACAGGGGGGGAAGGAGGGTTCGACGGTGTCACCGACCCGTCCTCCTCCTGCTTATCCGATGAAGGCGTCCAGAGTCCGCCCTCATCGTCGCCTGCCTGGCTGCCGTGTGGAGGGAGTGAACGCCGGTACCACGACCTCACAATCTCCCGTCAGGCCTCCGTCGATCGTCAACGCCGCCGCACGGGAGAGGGGGCCGCTGCCGTGCGCTCCCAGCTGCGCCCCGCTGCCCCTCCTCGAGCAGATGGGTCGGCGGCATTCGGCGGCAGTCCGTTTTCTCAAGGGGGTGGTATCGGGCCCGGGAGCGGGGATGAGGTGTACTGGCCGCAGATTCGAGCCACCGGCGGGCCTCCACCCTCGCTTCCCTCTGCCGGTGCGATGGAACGACCACCACGGCAGGCTGGTGTCTCGGAAGGGTCTCGGTTCAGCGTGGAGCCCTCGCCTTCCCCAGCGTGTCCCGCCACCACCACTGGCATGGTGCTGGACAGCGGCCTTCCCGGCCCCGTCTTGCAGTACTTCTCGATTGACATTTTTCGGGTCGAACTCCCTGCTGATCTGCCACCGCCCGTGCCGCGGCTCTCGTGTTACTACGAGTTGCGGGCGTTGCAGCGGGAGGTACGCCTCACCGCTCCGCCGACCCCGCGTTACACGGTGGAGTTTCAGCAGGCGGATGGGCAGGCCGGGACGTCGTTCGCCATCCACCACCTCGGCGAAAGCTTCGCTCTCCAGCGCGAGCCGCTAACGCTGTTCTTTCTCGACGAGGATGCGGTGGAGGGCGGCCACTGCACCACGAACGACGCCGCCCGCCACGCTGTGGTGTGGGGCATCGCGGTGTGCGAGCTCCAGTCTGTGCTGGAACACCCCGGCGTGCCGCACGCGTTTGACTTACCGCTGCTGCGACGAGAGGGGCAACGGGTATTGGGTGGCGTGGTGCGGGTGCGCTTACAGGCTTCGGGGCTCCTTACCGGTGGTACGGGTGTGCCTGTCCCGGCACCACGATGTCCCGGAGGACCACCCGGCACCCCACACCTATTCAGTGATCCAAGTCTCGAGGCGGGATGGGACTCCCACAGAAGTGAAGGAGGACCCTCAGGTATGCAGTTGCCTTCTTCGATGTGGCCTTTATCACCATCTGGCGCAGTGGGCGACAGAAGTGCTTTCCATCACCACCAGACGACTGGCTCTTCCCTTGGCGACGCGTCTGGAACCCTTTATGGAGGCGACCAGGGCCGCGCTTTCCATCTCTCCCGTGAGTTGGGCGGAGCTTCTCCCGGTGTTCCTGTCGCGGTATCCCCCTGCCCTGGGGTCTACGACTGGAATTATCAACAGGATCACCTTTATGTCCCACGCTACGCCGCTGCCCCCTTTTCCCCTCTGGAGCTCGCAGTTCAACCACATGCAGGGATCGGTGGCATGGACGATGAAGCCGCAGCAGGAGAAGACGGCAGTGCTCTGCCAGGGGGCGGCCCCACCACAGTCCCTTCTGGAGCCCCAACGGCCACACCACCACAGGCTCCCGAAGCGCGTGTGACGGGGTATGGGGAGCTCCCTCCCCCTCCTCCTCCAGGGGCAGGGGTCACCGGAGTGGTTTCGAGTAGTCCAAGTGCGCCAACCCCAGCAGCCGTCTCGCTGTCGCCACCCCACCTCCTCCCGAATGCTTCTTCTGGGCGGAAAGGGGAGAGAGCGAGCGCCACGGCTTCCGAACCACACGCCACAACTTCGGAGGCACCCACCACCACCACCACCACACCAGGGCCAGCCGGACCCGAAGGCCCAACGTGGTCTCTGCCGCCGCCCGACGCCCCGCACACCGCGCGAGGTGGTCCGCCGTCCCGTCCCTCTTCTGCAGGAGATGCGGGGTCTGGAGCGGCTGCCTCACCCCTCTCTCCTCTACCTCGCCCGAACCACTCTCCGGCAGTTGGCGCTGCGTACCACACGCACGCGACGATGGAGGAGGACATGCTTCGGATAGAACTCCAGAGAGCGCTCCGGCGTTGAGGCGGAGGTGTGTCGGTAATGCACGAGCGGAGACCGGCAGTGGAACAACTCACGAAAAAAAAAGAAATAAGAAATGTGGACTTTTTTTTTAAAAGGGGGATAGAGAGAGAGGAGTGAAGAACTACTACACCTCTCACGGCCGGTATTAGAAAAAAGAGTGAGCGTACAAGGAGTGAAGAGGCTGTATCACATCACCCACACTTCACTGCTCCGCGTCTTCTGAAAAAAAATATATATTATATTTGTATTGTACATAGAGATTATATGTAATGCAATAAAATTGTGGAGGTCAGAATTGCCTCTTCTATTTTGTTTTTCTATAGAAGTAAAAATCTTCAACAATTCAAAAGTTTGAATGTGAAGGAGATTTATGTTCGGTGGAGACATGATAAGGCTCATTTCAACTGTTCTTCTTCTCTCCCTGTTTCCCTCTTTCTTTCTTTTCATGTTTCTACTTATTTTTCATGTTCTGAATGATGATTGACTTGCATCAAACCATTCCAGTGTGCAGAGGTGTGTCAAATTCATTGCGCTCTTCTGCTGTTGTACAAGAAAGAGAAACAGCAAAACAGGAAAATAATTACGATCATTTTTTTTTTTTTTCATAGAACCATTTTTTTATTATAAAAAAAGTCCCTTTTCCCCTTTTTTGTATATACATTTTTAAAGATATATATTTTTCCTTTTCCAAATCGGAACAACAAACTTCATCACACCTCATCAGCTCGCTCTTCGACGCTTCGATTCGATGTCGAACTCGACCGAGGTGAACCCGACGACGGCAAATGTGGTGGGCGACGAGGCCGCCACGCGGGTATCCTTCAAGAAGAAGCAGGGAATGTCAGAGTCTCAAATCAGTGCGATGATGGCCACGCTCGAGGAGACGTCTCCTCTGATCCGAGCCTCCTTGTCCACCTTAGCGAAGGAAACCCACCGGAAACGCGCGGGAAAGACCGCAGCGAGCAGCTTCTCCCTGGTAGGGAGCCAACCTCCGCGAGATGGTGTAGCGCCGAAGAGGACCGTGGTAGCCAAACGTCCCCCGGTGCTACCGCCCATGGGCGAGGAGGACAGTAGTGTAGAAGGAGAGGGCCAACGCGGCGGAGCCGAGCAGCGGCTCGCTACGCACGGTAACGGTGGTACGGGGCTCCCCTCCAGTTCTCCAAGGCCGGATGCTGATATCTCCTCTGTCTCGAGTCTCCTTCGCACCAGCAGCAGTGCGCCGGCGACGTCTGGACCTCCTTCGGGCCGCAGTGCGGCGCTGCACCCGAATGGGAATCAAAGCCCCTACAGTTTCCGGGTTGGCGCAGCAGCAGAGGAGGGGGGGGTAAGGGATCCTCGGCAGCGTTCCGTGGAGCCCTTACCACCGGCACCGGCTTACACGCACCACAGCCCGCACGCCTTTCTCCCCTTGGAACGTGCTGCGGCAGGCTTCGGTGCCTTGGGATCTCCGCAGCCGGAGCAGCCACCGGCACCCGCCCACAGCGAGAAGGAGGCGGTGCGTAGTACAGTTCGGGGAGGAGGTCGTGGTGTACCGGAGCCGAGGATGACATCCCTCAGGACCAATTTGAAGATGAACGCCGTGATGCAACAGTTCGCTCTCCCGACACAACACCAAACGACCGAGGGAGACGGTGCTCTTCCAGCCCCGCACCAGGGAGACGAGAAGAAGAAGAAGAGCGGCGCGTCCTCGACCGCTACCGAGGGGACTTCCTCATCGTCTCCTCTGCATCCACGTGGAGCGGCGGCACGGGGCAGCAGTGCAGAGCAGCGCGCCGCGTCGCACGCTGCCGGACGAATACGGGACCGGGACGAAGCCGAAGCCGAAGCCGGGGTGGAGGACGATATGGACCCGTCCGAGAGTGCGAAGAGTGCGCGGCGGCCGGCGTACCCCTCTGCGTCCTCCGCCATTTTAGCGCTGCTGCAGCAGGAGGAGTGGGAGAGCTCCAACCAGCGTGGAGAAGAGGAGGTGGGCGAGCCCGCCCGCAGCGCGCTGCAGACCAAGACGGTGAAACTCACGAGAAGGGCGCTCAACACGTTTCTCGAACGCGAAGGAAGACAAGAAGAGGACTCCGGGGAGGCCGCTCCGAGTGCCACACGGCCTTCTCGAGCAGGTGGAGGATTCACCACTACTTATTCCGCGACTGGCGGGCCGAAGGAACCAACGCAGGGGGTGTACACCCGACGCGCCGGAGGAGGGGGCTATGGTGGCGTGACGGTCCACGATGTCTTGAAGAATGACCGGGAGAAGAAGGAGCAACGGCGTGCGGATGGGGTGGTGGTGAGCCCCAGCGAGGATGCCAGCATTCGTTCGGCAGCGAAGAGCGACGCCTCGTCCTTGTCGTCTCGTCGAGGTGGCCGCAGTCCAGCCGAGAAGCACCCCAACAGCACTTCCATGTCGCTGGACCTTCGCTTCGGTTCGCTGCTGGATGAAGCCTCCGAGTCCAATATTTACGCCTGTTTGGAGTACTTGACGCGGCCGCATACGAGCTGGAAGGGGGCGATGCGAATGCAGCAGATGCGACAAATAACGATTGATCGACATGAGAGTGCGGTGCTGGAGCGCGCTTGGAAGTTCCACCCCCGAAGTGGTTCGGTGAATGATATCGAGAGTGTGGGTGGGAGCAGTGCCGGGGGGATGTCCACTGCCTCCGCCCCTGCTGGGTTTCCTTCACAAGGCGTGAACGGTCAAAAGGTGATGGGGCATTTGCGTCGTCAAGGCCGTTTTGCAGCGGCGAGCGGGGGTACCCGTTCCCACTGGGAGACTGAGAGTGCCGCGACCACGGACTTGGGCGGAATGATGGTCCGAGGCATGTGCAGCGCTACCCTCAACAGCCTCGGCCCGGGAGCTCGCTCTTTCAACACCACGTCCACGGGAGAGGGGGCTGGTGGTGGTGCTCCTTCTACTGCAGTGCCGGATTCGACGGCCGCGAGAGGGGGCGGCACGGCGCTGTCTCCTCCGTCTCGTCGCGATTCATCTGCTTCCTCGACCACGGAAGGCTGGCACCCCCCACCGCCCACCCACCAAGGGTTTCAGCAGAAACGAAAGGCAGCAACGGAGACTTTGAGCGCGAATGTGCGGGCCATGGTGGCGCACATGGAGCACTTGGCGCGAGATCGGCAGTCGGGGTCTTCCCGCGTGTCGGAGGGGGGGTGGGTGGATGACATGGAGACCCCTCTCGCAGTGGGGATTGGGGCGAACGGGTTCATTGGCGAGGACGTGAGCCGCTCCCCAACGGCCGACCCGCGAACGTCGTCTTCCTCTCGCCGCAGTCAAACTGGTGCGCCGTCCCACCGCCATCGCAGCAGTAGCAGACCAAAGGACAGGAGGAGGAAGGCGTCTGGTGGGGCAGCGGGCCACAGCACTGGACCCGGGAGCTCTCCTTCTCGACCGCCCCCTGCAGAAGCGCTGCACACGAGTGACCTCCTACGGAGTAGTGCGCTGCACCTTGGCGGTGGGGGGGACCCCGCGGCTGTGTTGCTCCACACGAAGAGCCCAGCGCGTCCCCCTCCGGCTTCCAATGCGCCACCTCACACGGGGGTCCCCCCCTCCCGTCGCACCAAACCACCAGCACCACCTCCGTCTTCGTCGTCGTCGTTGTTGTCGTCTGGGCCAGTGAAAGGCAGTGCAAAGAGTGTGCGGAGACCCAAGGTGCCGTCGTCCTCCACCAGGACCGACGGTGTGTTAGGGGATGCGGAGGAGCTTTCCCTGCTGGTGGGGGGGACAAAAATGTCGATGGGGCATGAAAAGCGAAAATAAGCGAACATCCCGTCCCTCCCACACAAACAAAGAAAAAGAAAAGCATTTGATGACACTAAGAAAGAAAGAACATCAAGATATATTTATATTTTGTATTTTTATTGTGACGTACAATTCTGCTGTACACTTCTGCCTCAGTCCATGACACAAAAAGGCACAACGCTCGCGTATGCCTTTCGTTCCGGGACAATTTGGATAGGGCTAGTATGTGATGACGATGATCATTCGATTATTTCTTGAACAATATTTTTTAGAGAGAAGAAAAGAGAGGGAGGGATCTGGTTGTTTGTACCGAGCAAACACATCTACCATTTCTCAGATGTGCTTTTGGATGAGGGTATTTGTGTTTTTGTGTTATGCTTGAATCCAACTAATTCTCTGGGCTCCAATCCAAAACTATCTACAGGTAGATGAACGAACAGCAACAACAACAAAAAAGAACAAAAAGCAAAAAAAACAGCAACGTGAATATGCTCTGTTGTTGCGGAACACTTATTTTGAGCTCGTCAGTACAAGAAATATATTTATGTCTTCTTTTTCCTTTCTTTCTTAAATGTTTTCAAAAATATATACTATTGAAAAATCAATACAAAAAATGGATGGATTCTTGGATTTCTTCGCGTATTCATACTGTTCGGACGGTTGTTCTTTTTTGTGTTGTTGGACAAGGATGGATGAATCGTTTTCTTCTTCTCTTTCTCTATTTTCTTCAAAATTGTTGCTAGGTTCATATAATTCTATTTTAATACTGATCTACGAGGGAAGCAGTTACAGATCTCGTTGTACAGAAGCTTTGTGTCTTGTGTATTGGTATTTCATCGCTACTGATTAGTTGAGCAACGAATCTCTCTTTTTTAGTGGATTGGCTCAGTTATAAAAGACCATTGCTGCGGAGAGTGTGTGATTATTATTAATAGTATTCTTCCTTTTTTAATTGTGATTGTTTAAACAAAAAAATAGTTTTTCCAGAAAAATAAGCGTTAAAAAAAAGGAAGAGATATAAGTACTTTAAGAAGAAGATTTTTTGCCGTACCTTACACTACTTCTTTAAGGCAACAAGCAAAAAAGAAAAGGAAAGCCATCACCACCACCACCACCACTCCCCATACATTCAACCTACAGTGGTGTACAGCTGCTTCATTGCGATTGCTATTAGAATTGAAAGGTTTTTTTTTTTTTCTCTCCTTCATTTCACTGCACTATTTCGATCTGTAGTTCAATCCTTTCTTCATTGTGCGGTAGTAGTGATTATTTGCAGTTTCTTTCTTCAAGGATATTTATACACTACTACTGTTTTTTTTTTTTGGTATCCCTCTATACCTTCCTTCACTTCTTTTTGCCCCACCTTTCTTATTTATTTGAGTTGTGTGTGCTATCATTTCTTGTACGCGTTTCTTATTTATCATTCCCAACTGCACTTCCTTTTCTCAGACTCTCACAGTCTCCACCCGAGGAAATTCTTAAGCCAGCTCCGCCTAGCCAATCATTGTCGAAGTCTTTCTGCTGCATTTATTCATCATTTTATTTATTTTATTTTTTTCTTTAAAGTTTCACTCATCTCTCGCTCTGTGTGTGAGAGGGAAGGTATCTATTGATATACTTGTAGACTTCTATACTTTATCGATCCCTCTCACTCTAACCTTTGCTGCTGATGCCGTTCTGCCGTAGGTTTTCTCGGCATTGGGGCAGGTTGGGGTGGGGACTCCTGTGCCTCTTCCTGGTCTTCAGCCTGAGCCCTGTGGGGGAGACGGGACACGGAGTAGTGGTGCGGTTCGCTGCGGGGTGGTCTGGTAATTATTTTGATGCCACATACGGTCCCTGCGGCTGGAATAACTTTGCCCCAGGGTGTCCAAAATGCAATCAGGCCACGACGGACGTCCAGTACTCCCCCATCGCTTTTACAGAGAAGGACCACACCACCACTCCGATGGCATCCGGGTTGTGCTTCTCTCGTGCATTTCCGTACATTGAAGTCCCTGGAACGAAGGGAAGAATGGATTTGGTGAAACCCGCCTCGACGGTGATCATTGATTTGAACGGGGGCGGAGTGCTGCGGGCCAAGTGTATTGACAACGCCCCCATGTTTGTAAAGGTGTGGAAGTGTGCGAGCGAGGATACGTCAAGTGAGAGTAGCGACGCCACGCATCAGGTAGTGGAAGATGGGCTGTACGAGCTGGTTCGGATTCAGATCTACAACGGCCCCAACCACGCGCTGATGTACATTGTGGATAACTTTTTTGAGCCTGGAAGCTTTTATGAGACGGAGTATCACTTTTTCAAGGCCCAACAGAAGGGCGTCACGGTCCATAATGAGCCCTACTACACCTCGCGATGCCACTCCTCTATTTTGCAGAAGGAAGCGCCGGATTTTATTCTTTCCTTTTTTGCAACACCATCCTCGAGGCAAACGGAAGCGAACTCTAGCGTGACGATACAAGTTTTAGGAGACGTCGCCTCGATTGGACCGTCTATCAAGAACAGCAGTGGGTATTACGATTCTGTGAACGTGGAGCAACCCCTCCTTCCGCTGCTGGCCACTACAACCGTGCGAAGTGGTATTGAGTACTACTACTACAAAGGGAGCTTGTGCGAGCCGCCGTGCTGGACCCCGGTGCCGCGTGTGGTGGTGCAGACCATTTTGAAGTATCCTCCCTCCATCATTCAATTGTTAAGCGCGACGACGCCCCAGCAGTGGAACGGGGGTGGGTCCTTGACACGACCGACGCTAGAAGGAACTGAAATATACCGCGGGGTATTGTATCAAATGATCACCGAATACGATCTGCTGGTGGAGAGCGAGGCAGCGCATGGAGCGGAGGAAGTGGAGCCAGTGGAATTGGACATCCGCATCTGGGTACTCCTCATCCTCGACCTTTTGCTGTTTGCGGTTGTGCTCTTGATGCTCTTTTCACGTTTCGAGCTGATGGACGTTTTCCCGCCTCGCCTTGGGGGCCTGAACTCGATGGTGCAGTGGGACACACGAAGTTATGCATTGGCAGCAGAGTTGAAGGCGCACGAGGCGGAGGTGAGGGAGCTGGAGAAGATCGCCGAGAAGAAGGCGCGTCCGTCTAGTCGCTCTGCGAGTGCTGCACCGCCCATCACGCTTTCCGGGCCTGTGGTGGCGGGCGGCACGCCGGATCACCTCGCAGTTTCCATGCCTTCGTCGCACTACTTAGTGGGGAGCCAAGACGGTGGCGTGGATGACGTGGAGGTGTTTCCGCAGCACCAGGCGCATGTGCAACCGAGAGAAGATGATCGCACCGGAGTGGGGTTAGTGACCTTCCAGAACACGGACACGTACTCCCTCTCGGGAGATGCAAGGCGAAAAGGAGGGGAGTCGAATAACAATAATAGCCACGCCAATGCTAATAATATGTCTGGATTTCAAGAGGGAGATCCCACCAAAGAGTTCCAGGGCTTAATGTCTGGTGTCGATAGGAGCCGTTGTTTGTAGGAAAACCAAGAAAAATATGAAATGAAAGATAATAATAATAATAATAATATCTAATATCTAAAACAGATGTGTGGGGGTGATGCTATGAATATGATTACTGTTATTATTACGCTCTCACAGGATTCTCTGTGGTGTGCATAAAGCTGTAGCTCTCTCTCTCTCTCTCTAGAGGTGTCCATATTCATCTCTCTCTATGTTTGAGAAGTTTGCACTCTTTACGCTCTGTGAGATAAAAAAACGCGAAAGGAAAGTGTGAAATGAAGCACACACCTCCCCTCTCTTTGTGACGGACGTGTTGCAAAACACCACCACATGATCTGTCATCAGGTACGGAAGGACGAAAAAAGAAAAGAAGAAGCCACCCATCCAGAAAATCGCCCTAGTTCTTCATCGAACCCCTTCTGTATGACGTCCATGTAATTCTACGAGGAATCATAGTTTTGCGTGTCTGTATGGACATGAAAGATTTTTTTTTCTCTGTGGAGCCAGTAAAAAGACCTCATTTAGTGAGGGCAAACGAAGTGGAAAAGAGATTTACTCGAGGTTTAGAGCCCCTCCTCCCTACACACACAAACAGCCCATTTTGCTGTTTTATATATCTTGTGGGCTTTAAACGCTTTTTATTTCTGTACCATTTCGGCTTCAAAAAATAAAAAAACAAGAAGAATTTCAATACTGATTTTGAAAAATATTTCGTTTTATTTTTTATTTTTTCATTATGCTTTGACTTACTTTCTCGATTTTTTTTAAAAATATATTATTATATATATTATTTAATTCTCTGGCAAAACGACAACGCGATAATGTATAAGTTATCGGTTGGTCTTTCCGAATTGGAAATTAACATTCGATAAAATAGCAGTAAAATAACTTACATCATAACCACCAACCACCACAGTGAGAATTCCAGTTATGCTCTTAAGGAGAAACTGCTAATTTTCCTACATTATTATGGAGAAAGACATGTATGTTTGATACTTTTCGTCTATTCTGTTTCTAATACTACTATTGAATCTTTTTTATTTTTTATTTATTTATTATTTTCAGAGCATAAACCCCCCCCCCAAAAAAAAAAAGCAACAACAGGAAAAACCACATCAAAAACCACAAGAATAACACCAACAAAAGAGACTCACGAGGGAGGGAGACGAAAGCTGGAGAGAACACTCGTTAAGAAGGCTAGGGCTCCTCTCTCACTCTCACAATCCCTCTCTCTCGACCTTCTCAGAGAATGATGGTGACGCGGATGTGAAACCACGACGGAGCTGCCCTTGGATCATACAGCAGTGGTGAGGGGCAGCAGCAGCAGCAGGAACTGAGGACACAGCGGAAAGCTTCCGAGCCCACACGCTCGGCATGACAACTGGGTTGGGTCTGGGCACTACACGTTGGCCACGGCTGCGAAGGAAGTGTACATTCGTGCGTGTCCATCAACGCGAGCAACGGACCGCTACCCCGACACCACTCCCGACCCACCCGACCCGAAGCGCGGGGCCATCCACGGTAGACAAGGGGTTAGGCCTTCTATGGCCCCTCGAAACCACCTCGGGGACTACGTAACGCTCCAAGAAGAGGGGCACCGGCGAGGTACGAAGAAGTGGACACGAGACCGACGTGTGATTGGATCCCGTGCCAGCAGGGTATAAACTCGGTGGGCGGAGGGCAATGCCGCAAGCGCCGGCATATGCGGGGGACGTATACCCGGACAGGGCCTACTTTCTTCAGCCAACTGCCTGGAAGACCTGGAGGACGTCGCAGTGGAGACCCGATACCTGCAGTCCGTTACTGTTTCGTGCGAGCAGTTCCCTGACGAAAGGGAAAATAATAACAAAACGAAACAAAAAAAAAAAGAAATAAAAAAGAAAAGTAAAAGGAACTGCGAACAGCCCCACAGATACAAAACTTGCAAAAAAAGAGTAGCCCGGCTCTCTGTTGTATTTCCCTGCCTTCATCGAGACCTCCATTTTTTTTTTTTGCTCGCTTTCTATTCTTATGTTTTCCCCTACGCACACACACACACACAACACGCCAGCGTCGCTTCATTTTTTATTCTGTTTTTACACAACAGAAATCGCTAATCCAAAAACGTTTTCATCTCTCTTTTGTCTTGGAATGGAGTGGAGTTAACTCTTATTTTTTGTTTCCGTGTTTATTGTTATGCTGACTCTGTACAAAACCCCCTCCCCTCTTTTTTATTTTTCCGTTATTTCTTGATGATGTGTGAATGTACTTGCTTTGCTTTAGACTTGGGAATCCACAGCGAAAAACAATTATAGAAAAGAAAAAGAACATTCGCTTCCCACTTTCTGCGCCATCTTTTTCCTTTTCTCTTAAACAACACCTACACACACACACCCACCCACACACACATACACACACACATACACACACATACTTAAACAGAAGTAAAGAATAATCATAGTATTCATTAGCACACTTAAAACCACAAGAGCAAATAGACGGGGTGCGGGCTCGCTTTCTTTGAGAATTTTTCGGAGATATTTAAACTATTTTCTACATAAAAAACGACGGACAACCACCCAAAAGCACAAGAAACGGGAAGCGAAACATCAAAGGAAAAGAGCCTAAAAGAGTGAGTATTTTTAGAGTTGCTTTGTCATTCTATATTTTAGTGATTGAGCAGCACCGCATAGTTTCGAGATTTCAATCTTTCGCGCTCCTTTAGAAATACCTTAGGCTAGGCTTTTTTTTTTTGTTGTGGTTTGTTCACTGCAGCGCTCGTTCGTTCTTGCTTTCCTTTCTTTTCTTTTCTTTTTTTTTTTGTCCAAACTTAGTAGTATTGCGAAGTTTGTTCTTTTGTGTCAGCACTGAAGCTGTCTGTACCATTTTTTTTTCCCCCGCCAGCTCTTTAAAATCTATATCTCCTCTTACTTTGGTTAGTATTTCTCACTTTTTGAACTATCTTTTTTTCGTTGGGCTCTTTGGCTGGTTGCTCAACCCCAAAGGATTTTTTATTTTTATTTCATTTTATTGTTTGTTCTTTTTTTTAAATTATTTTCCTAGGACACTCATCATCGACACCGGAGTGTGATTGCTAGCCCGCAATGGCGTCTGCCCGCTCGCCACTGCACCCCTACGCGTACCGAGTCCTCTGGCTGAGTGTGGGGCTGATCACGTGGTGCTCTGCCCTGCAGGTGGGCGGGTGGACCTCCTCCCCTTTCGATGATGTCTACGGCCCGGACGGCTGGAAGACCTTTGCCCCCCTCTGCCCTTCCATGGGCGCCGATGTCGAGACCACCACGCAGTACTCCCCCATCCAGTTCAACGAGGACGAGGCGAACACGGCGCCTAAAATCGTGAGTATGTGCGCTACCCGGCAGTTCCCTTACGTGCAGGTGCCGTATGACATCGGCTCCTCGTCGTTGTGGAGCGGGAAGGAGTTGCTGAGGAAACCGCAGCCCGCACTCGTCCTCGACTTAAACCCAGGGGGCTCGCTGCGAGCTCGTTGTGATCCGAAGAAGCCGCTGTTTCTCAGTCTGTATCAGTGTGGCGCTAAGGGCGGGCTAGACGACGTACTGCTGAGTCAAATGTTGGAACTGAAACACATCATCTTTTTCAACGGCGTGATGCACACGTTTCCAGATATGGATCTCCGTAGCAGTGGGGGGTTCTTCGAGGTAGAGTTCCATTTCATCATTGCAAAGCTGAAGGAGGAGTCGTCAACAGAGAAGCTGGACGATGCCACGTACATCCCGCAGTGCGAGGATGCGTTGGTGGATCGCATACCTGCTGAATTGATTATTTCCGTGATTCTGACGCCTTCCGCGACACAAGTGAAGATGAACAATTCGATCATCGCGGACATTTTTCTCAACATTCAGAACTTCGAGACCCAGGTGGCGGCCAACAGTGGTGCGCTCTACACCGTTCCCAGTGATGTGCCGGTATTTCCGATGCTCTCCACGGATGTCAAAAATAGTGCGATGGGCTTCTACTTCTATGAGGGAAGTTTAGGGGAGCCACCGTGTACCCCTGCGGTAAAGCGAATGGTGCTGAGCACCATCCTCACGGTCCCGTCGTCCATGCTCGACTTGCTGAGCAGCGTCTCCGGGACGAACTGGAATTCGTTCAACGCATTACAACGCAAACGACTGTCGACCACCAAGATGTATCAAGGAAGGCTGTATCAAATTAAGATGGGCGTAGAAGCGGAGGATGTGATTCACCAGGTCGTGACCACCGTGAAACCTAAAGAGAGCACGGCGACGTTTGAGATGGACGATCGGCTTCTGTGGCTGACGGTGCTCGATCTTCTACTCTTTGCGGTGGCGCTGATCATGGTACTCTCTCGTTGGGAGCTGCTTTCTATTTTACCATCCGGCTTCGGTGGGCTCAACTCTCGTGTGCAGTGGGATGAACACAGCTACAAGAAGGCTGCTGAGCTGGAGTACATTGAGCAATGCGACCGTGAGCGTCATCTTGAGCAGGAGCAGAGCCGGGCACAGAGGGAATCTGCCACCCGGAAGAACACGTTAAGCGATCCGCAAGGAGTCGCTCGAGCAGCGGAAGGGCACGGTTCATCTTCTTGGATGGGGCAAAGAGCAGAGGACTTGATCGGCTCTACGGCGCCGCAATCTCAGGACGAGGTCGCACCGTTGTTCGCTCCCACGACCAGCTTCTCCGTGAATCCCCAGCGCTTCTCTGGAGCGACACGCACGAATGTGGAGAGTGAAGCCGTGGTATCGACGCGAGAAAACCCGTTCACGTCCTCCCACGCAGGAGGACTGCCGCAGTGGAGTCAGCCCACTGTGGCGGCGACGAGTGTGGATCCCACCAAAGAGTTCCACAATATAATGTCCGGTGTGGATAGTAGCCGATGCCTGTAACACCACACACACCACGTGCAATCACGCACCAATCAGAAATCAAAAGGAGAAGGAAAGAAAATCATAATTTTATGAAATATTGAATCAAACAATCCATAATTCTTTTTTTTTTTTTTGAATCATAATTTTTGGGATCCTTTTCCAGTAGTCAGCAGAAACGACAACACTGAAATCGGAGGGTGTCCGTCTCTCGTTTTAGTGCTTAGAAAAGAAATGAATACGGTGTGAGAGCACTACTCACATGAAGACATTCGAAGGGCGACACTTTAAATTGTTTGTGGGGCAGCTACGTCTCTCTTCACTAGATGTGTGGGCAGCGTATCTTTTTTTTTTTTTTTTGCTTTATTTTAATTGAAGTTTGCGTTAGGAAATCATTTAACGAAAAAAAAAAAAAAGGAATAATCTTTCTTTCGGTATGTATAAAATAAAATTATAAAATTATAAAATTATTTTAACGATATATTTCATTTTTTTATTACATTCCTAGAACCTAGCCTAGGTCGAGCCATTGGCTGAAATGAACCGTGACCCATGGGGCTGAAGACAAAAAAAAGAAAGGGAAAGCCTGACAGACAATGAAAAACATTTTCAACGTATTTTTCATGAATGAATTGTCTAGTCTTCATCATGCAACACTTCACGTTATGGCTCTTCTCTTTTAAATTTTAGCTGTACAACTCTTTGGCGTGAACACAAATATAGTTACTGTTTTGTTTGGCGTCTGCTCTCTCGCCAATGCTCGACTGGATGTCATAAGAAGAAGAAGAGATCGCCCACTGCGATTACGGATTCCCGTGTCAGCGGAGGTCAAAACACGCCCCGCGTGAAGTCCGCGTTGGGTGGCTGAAGTGACTGCGGCTGCCCTCGAAGGCGAGCGTGCGAAGGACTGCCTCGAACTTCCTAGGCATATGCACACCGTCACGTACTATCCCTGGCGGGGCTTTCGAGTGCAACGAAAATCGACTGCAAGGATGGCCCAGTGCACGAAGCCAGTACCTTCCAGTGCACACCACTTCTTTGGCGGTGTGCAGGATATTGCATTGATGAGGTGAAGTGCGTCGTTTGGCGGAAGACGGGCTCCTCTCGTTATCTCCCGATTCGGATTTCTACCCAGTGCCAAGTTGTGTTCCGAGCCCCAGATTTCATTTTAAGTGATTCTCACTGGCTCATCGAAACCGGAGCTGGTGACTCGGCTGGGTTCTGCTAGATGTTATCCTAACTGTGAGGGAGACAAGGACACCCATCAGTGCCAACTCCAGCACTGCTGTGCGAAGCCCCATCCGAAAGGCCCGCTGTTACTCATCAAGGTGTTACTTTCGCACGGGCTTGAGCGTAGAGCTGGTGTCAACGGACGGGAAGACAGTAAAGACAGTGAAGAGAGTGAGGAAAAGGGATACAACGCCATAAGCGGACGACATTGCATCGTGTGGCTCCTCGTTGTGGTTGATTTGTGTTTCGTGGCTGTCCTCGTGCTGGTGCTCCATTTTTTTAAGTTGGGGGTGGATTGAAGCCCTTGCTGCTGGGCTCCACGGAATCCCAAAAAACAACAACAACAACAACAACCTGCTATTTATTTGTAATTGATGTATTTATTTAATACATTTGAATACTGAACGCACTTAATAACTGCTGACTATTAATGAACAAACCACCACCACAAAGTAATTACAAACAAAAAAATAATTAATAAACACTTGATATGCAAAATACATTGGTGTGTTCACCGTTTTGCGTTGTGAAATGTTGTGTGCGTGGACTCTCTTTTCCGATGTATCTTTTGTGTTACTTTTTTCTTTAACTTTTTTTTTTTCTTTTGTTTGTGATGACTATGCGTTTATTTCTCAGTAGAACCATTTTTTAAATAATTTTTCCTTTTTCTTTTCGTGTTTTGCTCATCATTCACAAAAGAAAGTAGAGAAAAGGAAAAAAAATAATATAATATAATATTATCCACACGAAACGGACAACATTTGTAGTGGAACACTTGTGAAACGCTCTTTTACGCCGATTTCCTCTTTCTCGCCCGCCGCAAAGCACCACCAACAACTCCTGTTTCATTGCTCGACACAGAGAGAGAGAGAGAAATAGGGACAGCTAAAGTAACCGATTGCAAGGGGAGATCCGTAGAAGTAGTAGTAGTCACAACCACAACGAGAACAAACGAAGAATCCTTAAAGGGGGTCTTTTTTTAGACTTGAAAAATCTTCTACAGCGGAAAGTGCTATTTCGACAGCGACACGTTTTGCTTAGAGAGCGGTGAAACTGTTTTTGTGCAGAATCATCGACATACTTACGCTTATTACGACAACGTCTTATTCGTCTGATCATCGACTCCTCCTTGTGGGTTAGTGTGTTTGTGGAGAAACAACAGCAGAAGAAGGAGCAAAGAGACAACATTGCAGCGGATCGTCTTTAATAGAGATACCCCCCTCATTCACTGAGAGAGAGCAATACCCTTGAAGAGAGACGACGGACAGACACGAACGATAGAGAACGTTGAGCTACTAAAGCCCGTGAGTAACGGTAAGGTGCTTTTTGGTTTTGATTTTCAACGGACGACAAGTGCTTTGTTGAAGAGCCTCACAAACACGACACACGACTGCAGATACGGGACCTTTTAACGTCAAAATACACCCATTCAGCAGAATACAACCTCCCCTATCCTCTCCCAGAAAACAACAACCACAACCACACAAAAACAAACAAACAAACAAACACAACACATCAACGTCAAACCACCCAACCAACAACACGCATCACGAAGAAGAAAGAGTGAAGAAAGCGATACAGCTCCATGCTCTTTCATGATATTCCATCCTCCGCAAGAAGTGTGTTGGAGCGCCACCGCGTGGCTATTCACAGCAGCTTTAATCACGCTGTTCGAAGTTATCGACGTGCGTTGAAGCGTGCGGGGAGCTTCACAGCGTCTCCCGCCGACTACCACCCTACCAACTCTCCTCCCACCACCCTGCCCACCACAGCAGTACCTCCCACTACTTCGACGGCAGGGACCACCACGGCGAATGCACAACGTCCACTCCCGAATCCAGCGCTCCCCACGTGTGCACCTCTCGCTCCTGAGGCCTCCCTTCCACCCAGCGTGTTTCCACAAGGGCCTCCTCCATTGAACACTGAAGCTCCCCGTGCTGGCGGGGGCTGGCCGACGCTGAAGATTGGTGAGACGGCCGAGGAGGCATTCACAGGGTGCAGCGGCGGGCTCAAAATTGAGGTCTCGTCGCCTTTGATGACGTTACAAGAGGCGTGGCAGTCGTATTTGGTGTTTGCGCAGGCGAACTTCTCGCGCTCCGTGCATCGCGTGCTGAATGAGGTGTTGCACCTCTGCGAGGGGTATCGGAAAAGCCGAGGTGTCTCGCCCGGTGGTGCTCCTCCGCCTTCGTCACGCGACACAAGCGCCGTGGGGGACACGGCGGGAGTGAACAGCAGTGCAGCGACCGCATCGGGTGGTGCGGCAGTGCCAAATAGTAGTGTGCCCCCACCTCCCTCCCCACAGGCCGCTCGCACCAGTACTATTGACGTCAGAAAACCACCATCTGGGAGCGGTGTCACCGCACGTAGTGGTGCTGGCGGGTCGTCTCCCTCTGCACCGCCCCTCGTTCCTGGCTCCTCGACGAGCAACTCCTTCAAAGAGACTGCCAAAGCGTTGAATCAGCTGTGCCATACCCTACAGGTGTTTTATGTGCTGAATGAGGAGTACTTAACCTTGCCGGAGCCCGACGCCATTGCGAGGTTGGTAGGGGTTGCGGTCCGCTCTCCGAGCTGTGTGCTACGACTCCTCGGGCTTCGGATCGCACTTCTGTGCTGTGTCTCTAAGAAATTTATTGTGGCGCTTATGAGCGATACCGAAACGCTGCAGTGGATCGCTCTCTGTGGAGACCGTCCGTACATCCCAGAAGTGAACAGCCTACTGCAGTTTATGCTTCGACTGCTAGAATGTGTACGGGAAGATCGACGAAAACAGTCGGAGGAGATGCGAAAACCCGTTGTCACATTAGCGACTACGCCACATCCATCGGCCCAGAACTCTCCAGGGACACCGGCGCCGATCAATTACAGGGAGGGAACCGCAGCGGCGGCGACCACACAGGTCAGTTCTCCCCCTACTACTCTTAATAGCGCGAAGCTGCCCGGGGCATCCACGACCGCTGACGTTAGTGCCGCTACGAAGCTCACATCCAGCGGAGGCGCGAGTACCGTGGTCGGAAACTCACCCGTGAGTAGGAATCCTGTGAATGTGCCTGCCACCCCGGTAAACTCGAATAGACCGAACCCCTCTCCGGCAACACTCGTGAATCGACCCGGCCGACCCCCTTTAAACACATCCGCGACCGCTGCTCCCCTCGTCCCGACGATCGCACTGCCTGCGAGCCCGAACGCCTCCAGCTTAGGGAAGCGAGATGGCACCACCTCCCCAAGAGGAGGCGCCCCTCCATCGAGTGTGGCTTCTTCCACCTCCCGGCCACCGCCCGGGTCTCCGAGGCCGGGACCCGCCCCTAGTACGCCGGCTCCTCGCTCCGTTGCCGGGGCCTCTCCGCTGAACCGAGTGCTGCGAGGTGGGGTGGGGGGTGGCGCCGCTGCTGCAGCGGGTGGCAGTGCCGCGGGGAGTCCTAGCTCGCGGGATGCGTTTCCGAGTCTTCCGGTCGGCTGGTACTACCGGGTCAGCAGTTTGCTCGACCCTGTGGAGTGCCCTGCGGCAGTGGGAGGGGCCGACGGGGTGGCTGGCAGCGGCCATAACCCGCCCGCTGCCATTCGAGGCACCACGATGGGGGCACTCTTTGCGGGATCACCCCCACTCGGTGCGGCGGGGATGATGAATAGGTATGGCATGCAGGGAGGGATGGGGGGCCACGGGGGTGATGGCGGCGGCAACGACCCGAACTACTATCTCTTTGGATCTTTTAGTGGTGGCGCTGCGCCAATGAAGGCGCTGGCGATACATCGTCGAAATGTGCGTCGCCAGCGTCAGCTGGCGCTGCAGGTGGCGCTCTCGGCGCTGTTGCTCTTCCCTGCCGAGACGACGGCGGTGTCGCTGCATTACACCCTTCTGAAAAGCTGTACGGTGCAGGGCTGGTTTACCAAGCGCCAAATCAGCGCTGTCATTTACACCCTGACGGAGATGTTCGATGCCCCCCACACCCGACAGTACCTCCGATTGAGCGATATCAGCGTCTTGTTCGAGCCGTTTCTGGAGACCAGCAACACCACAGAGACGTGTGGAACGCGAACGAATGCCGGGGCAGCGGCTGCGGCTGCGGCAGGCAATGGGGGTGGTGGGGGTGGTGGAGGTGACCCGAAGCCGCCACCGCCTGCCCCACCCCCAGGAGGACCAGGCCCGGCTTCGGGTGGTACGTCCTCCGCCAGTGATCTGTCGGCACTGAACTGGGCGAAAGACGCCCTCGTGGTGCTGCTGACCTCACCACTGGGGCTGATTTGGGCCTTCTCCGAGACCAGCAGCCTGCGCTCTCTCGCGGATGTCCTGTTCCTCCCCAACTACAACCTGGATCGAAAGCTGATCATTATTTCGTTGCTGAGTGCGGTGATCTGCCGTTTGGCGCCGCATCGGGGCGCGACGCTGCTCGGGACTTGGGAACCATTAAAGGGCCGCTGGGTGCACACGCCGGATTGCCCGACCGAGGCAGCGGGGAGCTTTTCACTGGAGCGGTTCATTGGGGCCTCGCGCGAACATCCAGCGAGCCTCTCGTTTGGGCACTCTCGTGGGGAGACGAACCCTTTTTCCGCCCGAGACCACTCCCACAGCCCTGGAGGATGCCGATCCACAGCAGAAGGAGGGAATAGCACTCGATACGAAGGGCTTCAAGATGAGGATGAGGAGAAGGAAGACGACGACTGGAGTGACAGTGATGCGAGTGAGGAGGAGGACTCCTCGGAAGGGGCGGAAGAATGGAAGGCCGACGAAGAACAAGGGCTGGAGACGTGGACCGAGGAGGGCTCCACCGCCAACTCGGTGTCTGATCACGGTGACGTGGAGGAAGCCGGGCAACGCCACACCGACGGCGGCGCCACGACGAGCGGTGGGAGACACCGGCACGCCTCCGCTTCCGTAACGATTTCAGAGCCCCAACCGTGCAGCGGAGACCTCGGGGAAGGAGGTGACGACGTGCATCAAAAACCTCCTCCACATCCTTTTTCTCAGACACAGGCGCCGAAGCGAGCCAGTGGGATGGGATCGGGCTCTGGAGCAGCCGGAGCGTCTTATTCCCCGCGACGTCTGCGAGGGGGTCTTTTCACGACGACACCAGCGAGCGGCCGAGCAGGGAAGACGAAGAAGAAGCGCATTCCAGAAAAGATCATCACCGTTTCTCACTCCCGTATGGCACTCTACACCCCGAACAACAAGGCGCCGGGGTACAATGCGATGGACCAGCTCCTCGGTAATTTTTTGATGGCCATTGAGGTGCACGGGATTCCTCTGGCGTTGATGGCGCTGATGGCACAGCCGAACGAACTTGTTGTGCTGGAGTCGTGCTACACACTTTTACACGATATTTTCATCCTGTCTGACACCGTTCTCGCCCGTGGCAAAGTGCGCCATTTTCACGCCCGCCTCAACGTCGTGATTGGGAAGTCGACCAACAGCGGTGAGTACTTCCTGAATGAAATCAACACCCGCACCTTTCAAGGCAAACGCGATGCGGCCGTCTCGTCGTGGTGGGAACAGGGACGGCCGAATAGTGTGCACCACGGTCGCTACTCCTCCACGCACCACACCCTCGCAAAGGTACAGGGGCATTCTCACGGGGACTTCGCGATGTCCCCCACGTTGTGCTTCTCTGGCGTAGGGGGCGCCACACACGGTCCTGCCGGGCAGGGTGTGGCTCACCCCTCCGCTTCACAGACCTTCCCTTCTCGACACCATGTGATCGGGGGTCTGGTGGGGAGCTTGTCGGTCAGCCCCGGGACGAGTGTCACGATGATGCTGAATGCCGATGGCGGAGTGAGCACCACCACTACCGTAGGGACGCTCTCCCTCTCTCCCGCGCTGGATGTGGCCATGCTCGGCCAATCGTCTCCGCTTGCCATTCAGGCTTCAATAGGCAGTACCCCGTCGCCAAGGGCGACGGGGGTGTTTGTGGACGGGCCTCCTGGTGAACATGGTGGCGCTCGAACACAGGATGAGAAACATTTGATACAGCGGATAATAGAGCACCCGAGGGATTATACGGCGTGGGATTTGGATGGCTTGATCTTCTTCCTTCAGCGTATGTTGCTCTTCACGGATCAGCAGAAGGAGTCTTCTGAGTTTCAGCTCATGCTGCGGGTTTTGATGCAGTACTTCACCCCAGCGCCAGTACATCAGGTCGGGAGCTCCGAAACTCCTCGAGCTCCGAGAGGGGGGAAGGCAGGACACGGTGGACTCAACTCGTTCTTTAACCTCAACGGGAGCATCTTTGGCAGCAAAGAACAGAAACCCTCCGTCCCGTCAAAGAGTGGTGCCCCCGCAGAGAATGAGGGCGATAGCGGACGCCGGCGTGGGTTCGTTCGGGCTCCACTCCCCACCGATAGGTTTCCGAATATCGCCGTCAGTTATTGCGAGCACTCGGACTGCACCACTCCTCCCCCACCTCGACTACCGGGTGGTGGGCAGCCGCTCCCCCAGCCAATGAAGGGGTGCACTCCCGGTAGTGGTGGACGAACGGGGGGTAAATTTTTCGGACGTCCAGCGACCCCGAGCACCTTCAGAGCGAGCGCAAGCATCAGTGAGAGCCACACCCGAGGAAGTAAGGTGATTTATGGAGAAAAGGATCCATCGGCCATGTCAAGCCCGGCTCGACACGGACCGCTCAACTCCCCCACCACTTCTCCTGGAGGTGGTCGTGGGATGCCGTACGGCTCTGCACGAGCAGGAGGAGGCGGACCGCCCACTCCGGAGCCGGGCAGCAGCACCACCTCCCTCTCCTTCTTTTCGACTCGACTACTCGGCAGAGGTCACTCTGCTGGCGGCGACCCGAACGTGGCAGAACCACGCCACGAGGCCACCTGCTTCACGGAGTTGGACCCCACCAGTGTGCCGTCACCTCTGTGCAACCTTGGACCTCAACTCCTTTCCTTTGTCCTTCAGCTCCCCACGTCCGACGGCGTGATACTGCTGAAAGAGACCGGGTTTCTGGACAAGCTGCACCTCTTGCTGAAAGACTTGACAGAGGAGAAGTTCGATATCTTCCCCAAGCCATTGTGGTGTACCCCCATCGCTGACACGATGTTAGCGATGCTTGGGCAGCTCACCATGCACGGCAATGGATTAGTCATTCTGCGCAGCTCTGGGATGCTACAGACGTTGCTGGATTACATCGAGCGCGTACGCCTCAACGTGCAAGAATTCGCGGAGGACCTCCGCAGCCAACGACTTCACCGAATTGCGTTCCGACAACAGCGGCTACAACAACAACAAGAGAGACAGCGAAGCTTGTGTGCCGAGGGTGTGTCGCCTCGCCGAGGCCGGCCGCAGAGGGTTCGCCCACAACGCTGCGGTGGTGCTTCCCACTCGCGCGAAGGTTCGAGTGGATGCCAGAAGGCGGGCAAACGCAACCCTTCCTCCTCTTCCCCGATCCGCACCAGTCCGGCACCACCGTCTGCGGCAGAGCCGATGTCCAAGGCGGGCTTACCCTCTCTCTTGCTATTAGACCCGATCAGCATGGAAACGCCGCCTACCGTGGTGCAGGTCCACGTGGCTCAGCGATTATTACGAGCGCTCTATCACGGCAGTGTGCCCAACTTTGGGGTGTGCCAAGAAATCCGTGATGTGTTTCGCATCGCGCTTCGGGTGCTTTCCCGAGATCTTCGCTTGTGTGCCATTCAGCAACTTCGGGACGTGGTGTGGGGCGGGATGTTCGCCTCGATGCAATGGAATATTGAGACGCTGGTGCTCGCTCTGAGAGACGAGGACACGGAAGTGCTCTCCACTGCATTTTTACTTCTCGTGATGGTGTGCGATTACTCAGATGAAAGCTTGGATTACTTGATCAGCTTAACGCCTGTGGTGCTGATGGAAAGTGCAGTGCTGCTGCAGTACAGCGATAAGCTGCGCCGCTCGCGTCTCTTGTACCGTATTGCGTCACGGTCGAGTGGATACCGCTTCTTGCAGTGCTATGGCTGGGTGAAGGCCGAGCTGGACTGCTGGGAGACGGAGCGCGGCCTGGATACCGGGTACTACGGGAAACTCATTGGCAAGCACCAGGCGACCTTTGTACGAGACCCGATTCACGCCATTCGACTGCTCCCTTCCGCCCCCCATAAACAGACGATGACCCACCAGCTGCACTACTTCGCTTCGAATCGCCACGGCGGTCGTAGAAGGCCGCAGAAGGCTCAAGAGAGTGGTATTTCAGGTGGGAAACAGCCATTTCGAGGAGCGGGCTACATCACCTTCAGAGAAGGATTGCCAAATGTGATTTGTCACTCCGAGCAGAGCCCCGGCGCACGCGTATCAGGTGAGAAGGATGATTTGCTTTTGAGAAAACCGCTGCGTACAACAGTAGAACACCGAGAAGACGGGAACTGGGTGTTCGATCGCGCGGTAACGAACGACGCCTATAACGATCGAGAGGAGAAGATGCACGACCATGGCTTCGCTGACGACTTCATCGAGTTCGATGACATGGAGGACGGTGAGGAGGAAGTCGAGGAGCCTCCCCCTCCGTTGGTGCTCATGGACGAGGTTTCCAAGAACATGTATTTCCCCGTTCACTTTATGGCGGTGCTCGCCGAGACGCGTGAGGGCTGCACACTGCTAGAGCACAGTGGCTTTTGGAAGCGTGCCGTGAACTGTGTCATGCGGCAGCCCCTTCCCCCGCTGGTGGTGTTCAATGAGAGTGACGAGGATTCCAGCGACAGCGATGACGGAGAGCTCTTTCGCTTCTCGTCCCCCCTGACGACCACGAATAACAGTGGAGTGGGAGGGACCACCCACTCGGCTTTTTCTGTGACGAATACGAACACGAACAGCAGCAGCAACCCTCCCGTGAGTAACGAGCAGGCACTGGCAGAGCAAGCGGAGGAGACGCAACGGCGTATTCAGCACCGGGCTGCTGCCTTCGCAAATGCGTCGTCCTCCAACAGCGTCTTTAACCTCATTGGCAGCGCGGATGACTTGGATGTCATTCACCCATCGCAGTTCCTGCTGCGTGGCGGTGTACAGCCGCTGGACGCGACGAATGGCCTCTTCAGCGGCGGTGGAGCGATGATGGGCGTCACGAACACGTTTCTGGGTGGCGACATCTCTGCGGCAATGATGGCAGCGGCGGCGGGGGGTGGTGGGGGAGGCGGTATGCTTGGCTCCCACTTTAACAACAGCGGCATGACGAGCCACGGCTATGGAAACCATCTGCTGCCCTTCCTCACCACCAATGCAGCGACGGCAAATGCGGCGCTGGTGGCGCATCGGATGGCGGGGGCCGGCTTACCTCCCAGCGTGCTCAGCGGCCCATGCGGTACTGCTGGTGTCGGAAGTGGGGTGCTGTCGATGGGACCGGGTGGGGCTGTTGTAGGGGGGTCTGCGGGGGGTGGTGGCATTTCGAACTTTGGCGTGGGTGGGATGATCTCTTCCACCGAGAGTATTCGGCGAGAGAAGGCGTACCAACGTTGCCTTCGTCACCTTCGACGCGGTCAATTGTCTTGGAATCGACATTCCACAGCGCTGTTGAGCATCTCACGCGGGAACAAACCACCAGGGCAGCACTTTTCGTTTGACTGCATTGGGAGTGCGGAGGAGCTCAAGGAGGCCATCTTGTGTCTTTGTGCGGTCGGCTCCACAGGCGAAGGGTTTCACCTCCTCTGTGGGGCGGTAGGAAACAACAGCAGTAGTGCGGGGGCTCCCACCAGCGCCGCAGGTGTGGGCGTCCCGTTTCAATCGGCGTACAGCAACACGACCCACAGCAGTGCCTCGGCCAACATGACGGGGGTCGGTGACTTGTTGAAGCGCATCATTTCCCTCAGTTGCTTCTGCTCGACCTTTTCTATTCGCAGCACTGCGCTGCTGGGGTGTTGTATGCTCGCACGGTGTCCCTCTGGAGCGCGCGCGCTGCAAGATGCGGGGTACGAAGTCCGGTGCCACCCCGCCGCCTATGTGAGCATCACGGGTGCGCCGTACGGCGTCTCCTATGCGTACAACAAGAAGGCCTTCTACGCTTACACGAGTCGACGTCCGGTGCAGAACTCCGTCGCGAACTATGCCACCTGCGGTGGGCCAGTGGGGGGGCTGGCACCCGGGCCCGCAGCGCGTCGACCCGGTCCAGCTGCTGCTGCGGCGGCTGCGGCGATGGCGGCCAGCGGCACGGGTGGGGCCGGCGCGCCACCGTCTTTGGCCTCGTTGCACAGCGAGGCGGTGCAGATGGGCCGCATTCCCGTCCGCCTGTTGGAGCTGCTGAGCTCTTTGCCGTGCTCGGTCAGCCGAGAGAATGCCAAGGCGGGTCTGCAGCACATTTTAGAGCGCAAGCCGTACTACTTTCTTCAGTCTGCGGTTCGACTTTACTGCCTCGGCTTGAGCATGCGGTATCGTATGCGGATGGCGGAACGGACCTTCTTAGCGCAGCTCTTGGATGTGGCGCACCGGTGCACGACGGATCAGATGCGACGCGCTGGGCAGCCCGCGGGACGTCGTCGTGCCAGCCGGTCGCCAGGGTTGAAGAGCACGAACAGTACGGTGAACAACAACAGCATCATTAGGAGCGGACCCAACACCGGTGGCTTTGACATCGAAGGAGGTCGACGAGAGGGTGATGGAAGAACGATCACTCCACCAGCGAAGGTGGAGGACGCGCCCAGCCCCCTCACCACACCTTTTCCGTTCAGCGTGGATCCAGCGCAGCCGCCTCCACCGAACCCGATTCCACATCCCTTCACGGATGCGCTGCAGATCCGCCCTGAAAGCTCTGTCCCTGTTGTGCCGGAGATTGTCAGCGGTGGGGACCTCTCCTTGCTCACGCCGAAAACGTTTACCACCACCGCGACCTTGGTGTCCTTCTGCCCGGTGACATCCCAGAAAACCCCGCTGCCGAAGACCGATTCGATAGAGGAAATGCCGCAGGTGGGCACTTCTCACGCCAGTAAGTCTTCTGTCGTTGTGACGTGCCGCGGGAGTGGGGCCTCTTCGATCACGTCACTGGTGCAGGGTGGCGACACCGCAGTGATGTCGCTGATGATGCCAGAAGATTTCACCCTTGTGACCACGGATTCCTCACTCGCACCAGTACCCGCCGGGGACCACCCGATTGTTCCTGTGGTGTGTGGAGCGACAGACCTCCAGTAGGCGATCGTGGCTCTGCCGATACTACGGTATGGACAACGGAGCCAGAACAACCAAACACGACGGGAAGGACGGCCGTAGCGCATCATTCGTTCCATATGCCTTGACTGTGGATCGGCGAATATCCCTACTCCACCAAACGGAACGGTAATGGATCTCGAGTTATTTTGTCAATTCTTTCCTCACCAAGAAAAAAGAAAAAGAAAAGCAAAGCACACCACGACTACCGCTCTTCCATCCACAACAACGTTATTGTCTGTTGGGATCCTCACCCTCCACAAAAAAAAAAAAAACCCAATCAAACACACCAACAACAACAAAAGCGTTTCTGATATCTTTGTTTTTGTATCAGAAACGAGATGAAATGAGAAAAAATAGAAAACAACAACAACAAAATGGAGTCTTTTGAAGAAACTGTACAGCTTTGTGCTTTCTTGTTTTTTATCATGGAAATGCACATTGATAAAGCGAGAACACCCACAAGCTAGAATAATAGCCATGCCATTCATCCCACCGATAGGGGAATAAATCTCTTGTGAAAAGAAAAACAAACCAAAACCAACAATCAACATCACCCACAACAACAACAAAAAAAAAAATAGAAAAAAAAAGTTAACCGCACTCCACATCCATTCATCCGCGCAATTGCGAGGAATAGTCCGAATAACTAATAAAGAAACGCCACCAACACTGATGGTTCGGCTGCTGTGCCTCTGATTTCTATTTATTTCTTCTCTTTTGTGCGGCATCGCACACTGGTGGTAATATACACTTCCTTTTTTTCACTTCCTCCTCTCCTATTATTATTATTTTTTTTTCTAACCAAGAAAGGCATTTCATGATAAACTTTCCGCGGCTCACCCCCCGACAACGACCTTTTTCTTCTTGACGCCGGTCCACTGGATCTTTTCCGCTCACCTCTTCTACCGCTGTTGATAGTGATAAATACAAACGCGAGTGGACCAGAGAGAAAAAAATTTCTATTCTATATAGAATCTCGTAGCTCAACGGAATTAAGAATGCCCTATCCGTCGGATGCGAGTCGAGAGGAGCGGTCCGGTGAACCCGTTGAGGAGCGGAGTCCCACTTCACTCTCAGGCAGTGAAGCGAACACCATAGGGCAGCGGGGGGGTGAGGAGAACCCCAAGAGTTACCACCACCGTAGCACCGCTTCCGAGCTACGACGGCGCCAGATGCTCTTTCTGGAGGACCATGAGGCGTTCACATTTGATTTTGGCGCTGATGCTGATGCGGCAGAGAAGATCCATGGGGAAGACGTACCCGCAGAGTCGAGTGCCCACGAGACGATCGATGCCACAGGGGTGGACCTCCCCACCACCGCAGTGGTGTCGAGCTCTTCCAGCCCTTCGGAAGCCACTTTACTGCGTCATTATGATACTAGTCGTCGTCGCGTTGGGAAGCTCGCGGCCTCCCCTTCCAGTCCGCTGGATGCGGCGGCCGTCCGCGCCTTCGCTGCAGAGGCGCTGGAGGCCGGAGTGGAGCACTTCTTCGTGATTCGTCGGGCGGCGGCACCGCAGCAGTTGCTGCCGCAAACGCTCTCCAGTGCAAAACCACAGAGCGGTGACGGTGGAGAGAGTTCGAGTAGGAGGGGTGGAGCAGCGGGTGTTCACAAGGGACTGAAGCATTTCACCCGTGCCGAGCGCGAAGCACCGCTGCCACTGGAGGAGGCGGTGCAGTGCTTTCAGAATGGCCTTCGGGTGTATGAGGAAGGCTTATGGCGTGCCAAGAAGAAGCGGCGACTGGATGCCTTGGGGGCCAAGACCAGTACGAGTGCGAGCAGTAGTAGTGGTAGTAAGCGAGGCGGTCACGCCGCTCCTGGAAAAGTAAAAGTAGTCCCGACCTCTACCGAACCCTAACAAAAAAAGGAAAAAAAGAGTACAACGACACTGCAACGGAGAAGACGAAACGGAAGAATCGCAATGAGAAAAAAAAAAAAAAAGACTATCATTGCCATCTTCACGGAAACAGGAGGCTCCTCCTCTCTTTTGAGTTGTTATTTATGGTTGTGGTTGTTCTCTGCATATCGCCTTCCCACCATCTGGCGTGTTAAAAGTGGCTGTTAGCTGCTTTTAATTATAAACCCCCTTCCTCCTTTTTTAAATCTCCATTCCGAATAATGATAATAATATTTTAAGGAATCAAACAAAAGTCTCATTTTCACGTATGATACCGAACCATCGGGCAAGAGGCAGAGAGCGAGATACCCTGAACTCGAAACGCATGGAGCACTGCACATTTTTTCCATCTAAAAATAATAAAACCCAAATACAAACTGAAGATGTGAATGTCTTTCAACGTGTTTGGGAAAGAAACATCCACCACTAAATGATTGCGTGTGCGTTTGTTGCTGCATTTCGCTGCCCCGTTGAATACTAAACCGTGTTTTAAATTTTATGTATTTCCTTTGACGTTGTCTTCTTTTTTTTTTTTGTGTGTGAGGGGCTCTCTATTGTGTATATGGCGTGTTCGTGTGTGTGCTGATATTTCTCTCATATATCGAACAGTACGGGGCAATCTTCCTATAGATCTTGTGAGGAGCATACATCTTCAGCGAGTGAGCGATCTGGCAATAGCGAGATAAAATCATAGTAGGATCAAGGATAGATTGGACTCAAGCGCGTCATTAAGCACCTACAGAAGACTTCTTCAACAACAAAAGAATAGGATTGGGTTCATATATTCAAAACCATTAGAAGCATCAAAGCATTAAATAGTGGAGATATTATTGATTCATTGCCCGACTCACTCGTTCGCCTCTTCTTTTCATTTTCACTTTCATCATATCTCTCTCTCCCCCCCCCCCTCCTTACTTCCACACGGCTAAGGTGCATTTGGGATGGGTATTAAGGGTTTGTGGGCGGCGCTGAAGCCGTACACTCGAGATGGGCACATTCGCCAGTTCCAGCAGCAGCGCGTGGCGGTGGACATGTATGTGTGGCTTCACTGCAGCGCGCACTGGGCGGTAACGCTCAACACCAGGGCCTACCTGCGTCATCTCCACCGTGAACGACACGAGGGAAATAATGATCGTTGTGATGGTGACTGCGATGCTATTTCGGAGCGGGAGAACGCCTCCGAAAAGAAAGAGGAAGAGATCTCGACAACATCAAAATTCAACAAGGTTGACGAGGATGCTGGAGAGGACGACGAAGAGGAGTGGGATAAATACGACTACGAAGTTGACACACCGCAGGCGAAGCGGAAGAGGGGCTTCGCAGAGCCCGCTAACGATAAAAGAGGAGGAGAAGGTCAACGCACGAGTCCTGCAGGTTGTGGAGAACCCGAGGAGGAAGGTGGTACGCAAGACACGCACGATACTTTAGAAGATCAAAGTGAGGCCGTGACGGCCGTGTTGCCCAGGACACAACAACATCGACAAGAAGAAGAAGAAAGAGAGCCAGAAGATTCACAAGAAAACAATATTTTAAGTCGTTCCAGTGATACCACTGATGTAAGGAAAGACTTCTGCAGTGTTCAAGCTACCGGAATCGACTCGACCACCACTACAACGGTGAAGTTAGAAGGAATGGAGTCTGCTTCCGCCACTAGACGCAGAGATCCGGAGGACGCTCTTACAGAAGAGATGGCCCAGCGCTTCTTAAGTGTGCAGAGTACCTTCATCGACTACGTGGTTCGCCGCATCGATGCGCTTCTCGTTCATCAAGTCATTCCGGTGTGTGTGTTTGATGGCCGTGAGATGCCGCTCAAGGCCGGAACGGACCAGCTGCGACGTCAACGTCGTCTGGATCACTTTCGCACGGCTCTTCGTTTGCTATCACCGTACGAGGCGGTGCTGTTGGAGCGCTGGGAAGCGGTTCAGAACCCGAGTGCGCCATCGAAACCGTCAAACCGCAATGAGGTGCTTCACGATGAAGAGGGAGACGAGGCGATGCGTCACAGTGCGTTCCCTGATGCGGTGGACGAGCGGGATTGGGAGGGTTGGATGCAAAGCATGATCCCCTCTAGTGTGTGGCAGGAAGTGCTGGGTCATTTAGAGCAGTCCATGGACATCAGCACTGAACTCGCCGCGGCAGTGATGCGCGTGCTGCAAGAGGATCGTCACGTCGAATGTCTGGTGGCACCGTATGAAGCGGATGCGCAGCTCAGCTACTTGTGTCGCGAGGGATACGTCAGCGCGTGCATCTCAGAGGACTCCGACCTCATTGCGTACTTCTGCCCTCAAATCATTGCCAAGCTCGACAAGAGCGGCCGGTGTGACATCATTCAGCCGGAGGTGGCATGCCCCCTGCTCTACCAGACCATTCGCCAGAAGTATCTCCCCAAGTCAGAGATGAGCCGGGTGAAGCAGGAGTTTCATGGTCCACCGGCATCTCCGTTGTTGTCTCAACCGCCTTCACCCGGTCCACCCACCCTACCCTCTACCGCAGCGTTTACCTATGAACTCTTCCTGGTGGCTTGTATCATGTCGGGCTGTGACTATCTGCCGAATTTACGCTCAGTGGGGGTGAAGCGGGCGTTTGGACTCTTAACGCGCTGCCGTTCCATGTCGGACTTGTCTACCCTGCTGATGAGTGAAATGAACTTGTCGTACGATGCCGTCACGTCCTACTTGCAGCAGGTCTACAAGGCGTTTTATGCCTTTTCGTATCACATTGTGTATTGCCCTGTGGAGAAACGAGTTAAACACCTTCGACCCCTTCCGCCTCAGCTAGCGCAGTTGGAGAGGACTCGACCCGCTACTGCGAGTGATGGTAGTGGTGGTGCTCCCACTAAAGAACAGACCACCGCATTATCTTCCTCCACCACCACGTTAGAATTGACAGGCGGCGTAGTGGCTTCTACCCCTCACACTACTGCGACAACGGAAAGCGGTACTTCCACGTTACACGACGTCATTGGCGAGCTCTGGCCGGCGGACATCGCGGAGCGAATGTGTGGCTTGGCACAGCTGGACCCCCACACGCTACAACCCTACCGAGGTGTTTATCAGGAGTCATGTGTAGATGTCTATTGGCAACGCACCCGAGCAGGGCAGCGACGACTTACGGAGTTTCACGGCTTCAAGGATCACACGCATGCTTCTGTCGTTATGCGACCCTCTGCAACGTCGCGTTTGCCGTCTCATCGAACTCTTCCACCCTCCTTTGTTTCCACACCAGGCCAATCCACAACCGACGAGCGATGCAGTGAGACGAACATTGCTGCGCCACGACCTCCTAGTTTGCTGCCGTCGGACCACCTCACTCGGACGACGAATGGCAGTGGGGCAGCGACCACGAGTTTCTGTGGACATCACCCCCTCTCTCGCCCGCAGCGCGCCGTGCCGTCGGTGGTGCTCGTCCGCTCAAAGTACTTTGGCCACCGTCGCGGTGTGGGTGGTTGGGCAGCGCTCTGCGGTCAGGTGTTTTCTTCCGAGGAGGAAAGCGATGGAGACGGAGGAGCGAGCGACGCCAGTGCACCGGACGAGGACGTGCGCGTGGACGAGGTGGTGAAGGCGTCTGCGGTGGAGGCAGCACCACGAACGGCCCCCGTCTCCTTTGCTTCCTTTGCGTGGAAGCCGCCTCGCTCCACCCTTCCACAAGCACCACCCTTCCCAGTGCAATGCAGTGGAAAGCCACAACCAAATGAAGAAGAGCTTGTTATCACGGGTAGCGTTAGCCTCACCAGTGAGGAGATGGACGAAGAAACGAGTCCCCAGCCGAAGGGGAGAAACGTCACTGTGGAAGATGTTTTAGACGCGGATTCTGCCGAGTTTCATGCTTCATTTTCGCCTTCATCGTCTTCTCCACGATCCGCAGGCCTCCCTCCAGAAACCACTAGTGCTCTGGATGTGGTGATGGTGTGCGAGGAGGAGGCGGAAGACGATACGCCCTCTCCCGCACCGTCCCACACACGAGCCGTGGTTTCCACGTCATCTCGAAAGAACAATGAAAAGACCACCGCCTCCCCTGCTGGAAGCCTGTGGAAACGATTACGAGCAGCAAACACCACAAAAGAAGAAGCCGGTGCAGCTGGGACGCTGCCTTCTGAACCGTGGACGAACCACCGCCTGAAGCGCACTGCCGACCCCGTACCGGTGGAGGAGCAACAGGGGAGGGTTCACATGAATGGGAGCCCCGCATTAAAGCAACGTCGTATGGATGCGACGCCGCCCGTGCCAAACGCGGTGGGTGGTGCGCACACCCTTCTCCGAGGAAATCTTCCAGAAGAGACCCTTGTGGCAGAAGCGCCAGACCGTTCATCGTCGTCCTCACAGTTTCCGTTGCGAAATGAAGAATTCCACGAGGAGGTGTCTCCAGCAGACGTACGTCCTGCATGTCAACGACAGGGGCTGGTGGTGCAGACAACTCCCACGAATGGGACTTCAACGCCATCACGATGCGAAGAGAGTAGCCATCAGCACGAGGAGGAGGAGGAGGTGGAGGAAGTCTTTCCAGACACCGCTGCGCGTGAAGGGCCGAAGGGGGACACTTCCTTCCCTGCTTCATCGGCATCTTTTGGTGTATCACCGGTGCATCCTACTGAGCAGAGATGCGTGAGGGAGGAGATGGCGAGACCGCCTCGCACACGAGATCCTAATCAAATGGAGGCTTCTGTCGCCGTGGATGACGCGACGTCACCGTGCCACCCGACCTCATCATCGCGAGAGGCAACAACGTCATGCACCGCGAGTGATCCGCACAGGAGGAGCAATAGTAGTAGTGGGTCGACATCGTCTCCTTCTGTAGCTCTGCTGTCTTCCCTTCCGACTTCTTTGGTGATTCCGGCTGGCGTGACGTCCGCATCCGCTGCGATTGATGTCCTTTGTGGAAAGCTGACCTATCAGCGACAACCCTGCCCGGATGTGGCGGAGCTCCACTCGTCTGCGCGCAGCTCTGCCACGCCGACCAGCAGTTTTATACGCCGCCCCCGACGCTGGTAAGTGGTCGTACCTCCAGAAGGCGTACCATTTGGTGTTTTATGATCTCCCTTTCCTGTTCCGTTTCCGGCTTCGAGAAAAAAAATGAATAAATTCTTTCAATTATGGGGGACGAACGGTGATGCCTGTAGGCTAGAAAAGCTTCTACAGTGAGGCTCACAAGATGGAGCTAATGGTGGGCAAGAGCACACAACCCCCCCTCAAGATTTTTTTAAATTCATATTATTAGAGATGATCACTACAAGTAACACACACACACACAAATACACGAGTGTGTAAATATTTAGAAAATGCAGACACGCGGAAAGGTAAAACCACTACACCGCAAAAACAAAATATAATATAATGGAAGTGTGTCGTTTACTGTGTGCCGCCTGATTGGAGCTGCTGTGCGAGGATTATTCCTTTGCGAATCTGATCTGAGAATAATTTATATACTTTCATATATTTTTTTGTGAATCTTTAATATTGCTATGAGGAGAAAATAATTTTACACATAGAAGGGTTCTATCATACTCGAACTCTCACACAATAATACGCTTTACAATTTAAATCTGAGCGTACGGGCTTTTTTCGAATTTCTCGTTTTTTTTTCTCTTTCTTTCGATTTGTCTTTGTAAGAGACAGAACAACAACAGAAAGGAGTGACGGGGTTTTATCAACTATATATATATTTAAAAGTCACTAAATAACTAAAGATTTTTAATCTCGTTTTCTTTTCTCAGAAACCAATGCGAGACAGAAGACGGTGGATACCATGAGCGGTTTTACACGAGGAAGTCTCAAAAAGATGAGCAAGAACAAGCCAGCGGCCGACGCTGCCGTACGTGCGGTGCACCGTTCCACGGAAACGTCTTCGTCTCTCCCTCTCTCTCCCCATTATCAAGCCCACATGCAGCGTCGCGCTCGAGCTCAGGATAGCCAGTTGTTTCTCTCGATGCAGGTCAAACTAATGCAGTACCGACGGTTTCAGCGGTTTATGCGTCGGCTTCCAGTGATGAGTAGCGGCACCACGCCGCCCTCGTGGACTTCTTCGACGATGTTGTTTCCTGTTATTCATGGCAGTTCTGAAACTGCTGGGAGTGCGACGCCAGAGGGAACCAATGCGATGGCTCATGACTCCTCCTTCCCGCCTTTCCCTTCTTCTTCTTCTTCTTCGGTGCCGCCTGTCGCCACTGCACTGCTTCACCGGAGCGGGACGTCGGGTAACGTCGAGTTTGCATGGAATGAAGTACCGCAGGACATCAAGGGTCGTTTGATGGCCCTCGCTGTGATGCAGCAACGTTTGGCGAAGCACTTGCACACCTTGTATCAACAAGAAAGGGAAATGAAGAACGTGAAGAAGGACTCTCATCTGAGGGCTCCTCTGCACTCCACGGGCTCTCTAACGCGAGAGGAGGGAGTTGGAACAGAAATCCAAGAGCTGGAGCGGCTCGTCTCACAGCCCTTGTGCAGCTTCCCCATTCCTCAGCTTCGACTCAAGCGACCGATGCCACGGCCAGGGGATCATTCCTTCACTGGGGCTCTTGATCCTGATCAGAATGCACAACACCCCTCTTCTGAAGCACAGGAGGGAGTGCTGTTTCTGCCAGACTTCTCCAATCATCAGTTAACGTTAAGCTTAGGAGGGGGAGGATATCGGGCGCTACAAAAGACATCGCGAGTCTCGACGGACGTGGTACCTACGCTGCCTCCCATTTCGTGGAGTGCGGCGATCCCGTTAATTATTCATCACACACGCACCCCTCGAGGCGTTTCTCAAGTACCGACGTACTACGTCTTGGGCGTTCGGACTTCTCAAGCGTTTATACCGTATCGCACTTCCACACCCTCATCATCGCCGGCGCAAGAAGAGCGGTCTCTTCCCCGCGGCGATGACTCTACGGAGGCCCCTCAGTGCAGCTCGGAGTGGAAGAGCTTCTCTCATTTCATCCGTTATTGGATCGCTTTCGATGGGGAAAGTCAACAACTGATTTTAAGGCGCACCTGTGCGACAGGGAGAAACGGACGAACGTCTCGTAAAAATAATGATTTTGAAGTTTGCTCTGCTGCACCACCATCATCGCAGCAGAAACCATCACAACCCCCAAAGCCAATGACACACAGCGCATCTGGGAATGAGACTTCTTGGAAGGATTCCGAAGATGACGCGGATGCTTTTCTTTTGCAGGGATACGAATTAAATGCCTTTGATGCGTACCGCTCTGCACAGGCGGCTCGAATGGGCAAGTCGCAGCGGCCAGCACCAGCAATGGTGAAGACAGCAGGAGAAGATCTCTCGACCCGAAGAGAAGAGGAGGTCCAGCCTGGTACGGGCCGTGCGACTGTCTGTGAGGCAACAGCTTCCTCCTCGTTCGAATTGTACTTTCTCTTTCCAGACTTGGCAGAGAGTGGCGGAGGCAGCTCGCAGGTCATGGAACCGCCTACCGGGCTCAAGCAATCCGTCAAGAGCTCCATTTCATCGAAGAAAGTTTTTCTTTCACAGGATTCGAATAGTGTCAGTAGTGCTTCCGCTCGCGCCGACCACTCTTCTAGGACGGCGACGGCGACGGGAAGACTTTCGAATGAAGCCATGCGAGGGGCTCGACTCCTTGATGCCACGCCACCTGGCGTTGCTCTCTTCGATTCCTTCTTTTTCCAGTCCTTCGCCTTCTGGCGCGCCACCGCGGATGTACCGGTGAGGGGCTCCAGTGCTTCCACCATCTCGTCTCGTGGACACGCCCCTAGTGCGGCGCCAGCATGGCCGTCTTGGACCCCCATTAAGCAGAAGAAGATTGTGCTGGTGGACCCGTTCAGCTCACCGGATGCTGCATCGATGACGGGGGCGCCTCACCACAGTGTTGACACGGAGCCGGCCGCCTCTGTGCAGCCCACGAAGACAAAGGAGGAGAAGCTTCAGCAGGCGGAGGAGCACGCGGAAGAGCTTCGCGATCTTTTTCTGCGCTACACCCAACAGCGTCTTCGTCAACTCCGCAATGCGCCATCAACGAGTGTGGCGGCGGGTTTACCTCACCAGGAGGCGGAACACGCGAGGCTCTCCACCACCAGTGTGAGAGATGATGGGGGTGATGGGGGCGTCTCGGCTAGAGCAGATCTCCTTACAACCACCGCTTCCACGCCTGATGTAGAAGAGACGGCGGAGTTCAATTCCAAAGCATTGCGAGTACCGATTCGTGTGGCGATGGCGGTTCCGTGGTCCGCCACCCTGCAAGCACTCACGGTACCTTTACTCTTACGCTCCACCACCACCACCACTTTCCTTTCCTCTCAGGACGAGTCCATTCCCTCCTTGACGTTGCCCAGAGTGCCTTCCGACGTTCCTGCGCGTCCTGCTTCTCCTTCCGGCCCACCACCACCACCAGTTCTGCCTCATCGACGTGTCGCAGCGGCGATTCCAATGAAGGATCGCGCGGGGCTAAACAGCGCTTCTCTTGCCCACAGTTTTGACTCTCTTTCTTCTTCTTCTTCGCTGCTGTCGTGTGCTTTTCCGTGGTGGTGGTTCGGAGGCGTTCCCCCCCCTCTTCCTCGTCCTCCACTGCCAGCAGCGGAATGCCCCGCTCCAGCCTTTCCCGTTTCAGTGCTGGAAGCGGGTCTGCACGTCATGGAACGCTTACTTTTACCCCTTCTTCGTCAACCACGATGGGAGGGGGAGGCCACATGCTGTGCGAGAGGGAGTCGAGCTCCTCTTGACGAGTCACCACCACAGCAGGACACGGTGACCCCCGCGGCAGTGAGACAACTTTCAATAAAACGAAAGAATTCTCTGTCCCCATGGGACACGGCGGAGGTGGAGCGGTCCAGATCGAGGGAGTGGACGCCTGCCTTGTGGACACAAGGAGGACTGGAGGAGTACTTTTTAAAGTGCGCCACCGCAGCGGTGCAGCCCCCGCCACTGCCTTCCGACATGATGACACTGCCATCCGCCTGCCCCCGACACTGTGCGCTGTGGGACAGGGAACATTTTCGCCAGCTGGTGCTCGCTCCTGGACTGCTGACAGCCGTGGAGAAACCTCAATTGCGGTGGCGCGATACGTTTGAGCCGGTTCAGCTGCGACGGGGTACGCTGCACGGCACCGCGGACGACAGCGCCGCCTCCTCCTCTGCTGCTGCTGCTGCTCATCAAGAACCCATAGAGGATTCAATGCGAAGGGAAAAGAGGCGGCACCAGCACCACGAGGAGGTCATGCGTGAGGAGAGCGAGATCGCGGATCGACTGGTGCTTTTTGTGCATGACATTCCGTTTATCGAGTCGGTGCTACTGCCTTTAATGCGCTCGTATGCCATACAGCACGGCTGCTGGTTCCCAGCCAAGAAGCAATCGCCCTCCAGATGCGCTTCGACAGGAAAGCTTTTCGGCTGTCCACACGATGAAGGGGATGCTGCCCGTGGAAATGCACCTCCAGCCATGCACACGAACGGAGCCGTACCTGTGCTCTACAAGTCAGAGCAGCTTGGCGTGAAGCCTTCTTGCACCGCAGACGCTTCCCCATCATGGCTGAGTGTTCAAGATTGGCTGGCACTCCAGCGGCATGTCCAGCGCCTCCAAGCCCATCCAGGTCGAAGGACACCCTCCCTGCGAGAAGAGCGTACCGCGACGTCTCTCAACTCTACGCGGCAGACGAATAGCCGAGTGGATAACAACGACACGAAAACGCATTCTAATATCGAGGAGAAGAAAAGAAAAGAAGCCGCAGTAGAAGAAGATGGTTTGTTGTACGATCGCGCCAAGTTTCACAAGATGAAGCAGGTGAGTTGGTGGCCCAGAGGGCTTTACCGGAAGGCCGCAGCAGTGTTTCCCGCCTCCTCCTCGTCGTGCGGCCCACAAGAAGAATCACGAGCCACACCCACACCACTCGCTGTATCCTCCTCCTCACTCGGTCCGCTGGCTGCGACCACGACCACACAACGCAGAAGGGGGAGGGAGACGGATTACTTTGCTCGGTCGCCTGCGGAGGTGAGCGGGGTGATTCCGTTGCGCTCCTTCCTGGAGTGGGCCATGTGTGAAGAGTGCCCCTCACTGGCACGCGGCTGCTCGCCACCAGGCGGAGGTCCTCCTCTCCTGGTTTGCTCTGAGGGCCGAAGCGGCACTGCGACGTCCGCGTGGACTCGTCTAGAGGACTACCCCGCCTCGGATTTTACCTTTCATTTTCGTGCCAAGGATGTCTTACGTTTGATGCGGTACTTTGCAGCGTACCCGCAGTATTTTGATATCACGCTGGGGAAAGGCCAAACGGTAGGGTTCTTCTATTCGCCTCCTTCCTCTTCCACACAGCAACGGCAGAGAACGCCACCCGCAACGACGCCGTCGCCCTTCCATCCCGAGAAAGTCTCCCGTATTCTCACCCTAACTACAACATCGGCGACTGCCGTACCCACGTCCTCCCTGCCAACGACGACAACGACGTGCCCACGAGCCTCTGTGGGTGTATCCTGCCCCACTGACCCCACTAGTTTACCAACGAAAGGAGTGCGGAACGGCTCTTTACTGAACTCTCCTGCTGCTCCTTCTTCGGTTTCGTCCTTACCACGCAGAGATGTGAGTGCCGTGAAGGGTAACGATGTAACCGCTAAGAAAACTGTAAAGAATACAAAGAAGCAGAGAAAGCAGAGAAAAGATAAAAAATCGCGAAAGAAATGAGTACAACGAAGAACGAATCTTTCTATGCAGCAGGAAGCGAATTTTCACAGATTTCTTTTCTCAAAATATTTTTTTTCTCTCTTGTTGTTGTTGGGTTCAGTTCGACGACAATCTAAAACACTTTTCTCCCTCTGTGGTCGTCAAGTTCCTTCGCACATCTACGTGTGTGTGCGAATGAAGAGCTAACCCAACCCACGCAAAAAAATGAAGTTTTACCCCTTTTACTTGGAAGGCCCCGTGCTAACGATGATGGTCGGCAAGGACCACTGGATTCGGATTCTCTCTTTCCCTTTGGTTGTATTAATATCTTTTACTTCATTATTCATTATAGTTTTTTTTTTGTGTTCCCTTAACGATTATTATTCGATCTTGTCAAATCCCTTTCTTTTAAAAGAAACAAAAAAAAGAAGTAAAATCTTCATTTTGACCATGGACATCGCGTTCAAGTTGTTTGCGTCGGTGCTGCCGGTCGACCCTGACTCTCTGACGCACCAGATGCTGGTGTACTGGCTCATTCTCACCACGGGGGGGTGCTTCTTCTACATCCTCTTCGGCACGCTCTCGTACATCTTCTTCTTCAAACTACGGCGGAGGTCCTTTTTCCCGAAGACCATCGACCCCGACAACGAGAAGGAGCTGCACCAGCAGGTGCGCCACGAGATGTGGATCGCTCTCGCGTCCATTCCCTTCATGTCGTCGTTGATGATGCCTGCGGCAGTCTTCTCTCACCGTGGGTACAGCAAAGTGTATTACGAGATCAACGAGGAAAGTGGAGGTTGGGGCTACGTCGCGCTGTCGACGGTGTGCTTCTTTTGCTTTACGGACTTCATGGTGTACTGCTTCCACCGCGGATTGCACCACCCCGTCATCTACAAGTATGTCCATAAGCAGCATCACACATACAAGTACACTACCCCTTTCTCCTCGCACGCCTTCAACCCCTGCGACGGCTTTGGCCAGGGCGTGCCATACTATCTCTTCTCCTACTTGATGCCCATCCATCACATCCAGTTTGTGTGCCTCTTCGTGTTTGTCAACTTCTGGACCATCTCCATCCACGACCAGGTGGACTTCGGGGGGCACTTCTTGAACAGTACGGGGCACCACACCATCCACCACGAGCAGTTCAACTTCGACTACGGGCAGTACACCACGGTGTGGGACCGGCTAGGTGGGACCTACCGCCCGGCAGAGCAGACGCACGAGCTCTCCTCCTTCGCCACAGCACTCCTGAGCGGGAAGGACGTGGAGGACCCGATCTATGCCGAGTACCACCGCGAAAAAGGCTTTCTGGCAGGGCGATTCAAGGAGGAGCGGGAGCGTGCGCGTGCGGCGGCGAAGCAGGACTAAACACCACCGCGCACCCCCTTAGCCCTTTTGGAGGGGATCCCCATCAAGAAGACACCGCAATAACAACGATAGATTCATTCTCTCGTCGTGTTCGTCAAAAAAAAAAAAAAAGGCTTTTTTTTTGTGTATTAATTATACACATATTAATTATTTATATGGATTTATTTATGGATTGATTCCAGCGAGTGATACGGATTTCCCCTTTTAGTGTACCAGAAGTGGTGGAGTAAGGCTCGTGAGTGGGTGTGTGTGCTCCGTTCCCCTTTGATGAGACTAAATGGACTAAAGGAACCCTACACCATCACAAACACGAACTTTCTCGAACAACTACTAAACTTTTTTTATTATTTTAGTATGTGTGGCTGGGTATGTTGTGCCTTTTCTTTCTTTTGATATGCTTTTGTCATAATAATAATATTAATAATATTTATTATTATTATTTTTGGTTTGAATTTGTGTAGACTTGTCCAGTCTGCATCTTTTCGTTTTGGAGTACGGTTCAGGCTGCGTTGCAGTACGGGAGAAAGCGCACGCCGTCCATATTATTTTTTTAAAAAAGAAACGAAAAGAAGACTAGTGAGTACAACATTTGAATCACTTATATATATTTAGATGATTTTTTTTCTTGTTTCAATGAAATTGTTGTTTTTGAGACGCTCATCCAGCACTGCTGTTGGGCTTTGCGTCCCTCTGTAGAGGATTGTGGCTCTCATTCGTGTAATCCTTCGCCCGCTTCCTTTTTTTTTTTTTTCCATTATTTTTGAAAGGGAATTAGAGAGAGAAGACTGAAGGAAGGTCCAGTAGGCTGTAGTGGGATTTAGTTTAATATTATTATTGAATTATTCCCCAGCTCCGCTCTGCTGCACTTTTCCTTTCTTATTTCTATTTTTTTTTTTTAAATTTATATTCGGTTTCAAAGGCTATATTGAAGGTTTCCATTTTTTCTCTTTTTCCTTTTAAGCTCCGTATTATTCTCCGAAGTATCTTCTTCTTTCTTCTTTTTCTTTTTTGTTGTGTATTGCCGTCCACAACACGAGAAATAGAAAGAAACATACTAGAGTACTTCAAAAAGGAATCGAAAGTTTGGAGCATTCACGCCTTCTCACTGTTGCGCTGCAGAGAATAAAAGAAAACCCGACCGGAAGCAACACCCTCATCAAGAAACAGAAAAAGGACAACTACTTTCAGTGGAGTTCTTTTAAACTCCTTTTTTTAATTTTTCTGACATTTTGTACATAGGAAAGATCTTAACAAAAAAAGATCAGGGCGACCAGAGTCCCTCATCTTACTGCTGGAGGGATTCTACACTGTCTACCCAAGAGGTCTTAGTTAGTGAGACAAAAACACAAAAAACCCATATCCAAACACAGCACACACAACGCAGTAAAGAACAACCAACGAAACCACAAACCCAAGGTTTTTTTTTTTTTTTTGGATCCCACGCTGCAATAGAAAAACAAACAAACTAAGTTATACTTCCGTACGCTGCAATGGCGTCGTCGTACGACCTCACTTCGCGTGCGGCGGATGTGGAGTTGGCGGTGATCCCTGAGGCACATCCCGAGTGCTACACCTGGCTGCTGCGCCGGCTCCAGGAGGAGCTTCAGGTCAACGTCTCGGAGGAGTTGACAGCGCTCCACCGCCGTGTGCTCGGCGAGTTTCTCGTCGGTGATGAAAACTTCCGCACCATCTTTTTGTACTACGATATCCCTTCCAGCTCCAACGGTGCCAAGACCAAGAATGCGCACTTTGCGCAGACGACTGCGGGTGGCGGTGGGAACACCGAAACCGCTGCAGCATCGCGTCGGGGCTCGATTATGCACAGCAAAGCAGACATCAGCGCCGTCTCGGGAATGCCGAGTGCGGAGAACTCCAAGGCTGTTTCGCAGCAGAACTCCCAAGCCGTCTTCCACGCCTTCTCGGACGGCAGTCCCTCGGATGATGAGCCGGTCTCACCGCGTGTGCTAAAGCCGCAGCTGTACGTGGTGACCACCCCTCGATTCTCGGCCTACCCTCGCGAGAAGCTGGAAGGCGTGAGCAATGACTTGCTGTACTTCATCCGCATGGAGCCCGAGAAGGCGTTGGTCCCGGAAAACGTCGATACGGCCATTCTCTGGGGCACGTGCCGAGGACAGAACCTTTTGGATTCCTTTCTGCGCAACCTCCGCCACGTGATGGTGCCGACGCTGCTGAAGAATAAGTGGCCGACGAGCATTGAGAAGGACGTGCAGATCTCATTGCATCGCTTCATGGCGACGATGGTGGAGGACGTGAACCGGCTGAAAGGGAAAACGTGTTTGTACATCCCGAATGACTTATCCGCCGCGGATTTGGTGGATGCGCACACGGATCGCGAGCTCGTCCAGCGCTACGAGTCTACCGTGATTCACTGGACGCGGCAGATTAAAGAAGTGGTGGGCGAGAAGGACACCACCTCGTCCTCCATGGAGGATGGGGGGCCACTCGAAGAAATTGGGTACTGGCGAGCACGAGCCCGGGATCTGGGGAATATTCGTGCGCAGCTCAACTGCCCCGATGTCAGTGCGATTGTGACGCTGCTGCGGGAGGCCNCGAGAAGCTGGCGGTGGCGGAACCGAAGGATATACCCGCTCTGGTGCCGGATTTGCTCATCTACTCCCAGCTGATTCTCTTCTACTCGAAGAACTACAAGAAGGACCGATTCTGCCGCTTCTTGTGCATGATTTCCAATGAAATTATCCGGCGCTGCAGCAGCAAGATCAACGTGACGGCGATTCTGAATGGTGATGTGGAGAGCAGCATGATCGCCCTCGAGGAGAGCGTGGTCGCGGGCGAGTCCTGGATCTCGGAGTGCAAGAAGGCGATTGTGGCAACCAACCGCCGCTTTCGTCTCGAGAAGAGTGAGAAACTGGACCTGGACGATTCCTTTCTGAACGAAATCGACGGCTTCGTCCGCCATCGCTGCCATAATTTGCAGGAGATTTGCCGTGGGCAGCTTCAGTTTGGCTTCAAAGGCATTCAACCCGAAAGCCGCAGTAACAGCAACAGCCGCCGCCACAGCCGCAACCGCAGCAGTATGAGCGGCCAAGGCCGCGAGGAGCTTCAACCGGGGGCAAAGTTGATAGTGCAGGAGCTGGACAACATGATCCTCTCCATGGACGAACTCTTCACTGGGAAGCTGCCGTGCTTCAGTGGGAACAAGGGGCCTGAGATTGAGTCCCAGCTGCTCGACATCCAGCGCGCCTTCAAGTCCAAGATGGAGGTCCTTCGCCACTTGGACTACGACATCCTGGATGTGAAGGCCACCAAGTGGGTGGATGACTTCCGAGCCTTGAAGCTCGACATTGATAATCTCACAATGATGATGCAGCAAATTATTACGGCCGCTCTCGACAGCATCGCCACAGTGGCTACCGGTGCGGAGTACATTGAGGCGTTTTATCTTGTCAGCAAGAGCGAGGAGCTGCTGATTCAGCTGGATCGCAGCAAGGATCGGGTGTTCCGGCTCTTCTCCACCAACTTGAAGCGCGTGCAGGGAGATATTCAGCGCTACTTTGACCGCCGACCGCCCATCTTCTATCTGCATCCCCCCTCCGCTGGCCATGGGTTCTGGGCGAACAACCTCGCCACACAGATCACCGAGGATTACACGGCCCTTCGACATTGCTACTACCTGCCGGACTCTCCGGAGAAGGAAGAAACCCTCCACTTGTACGACCGCCTGGATCGCTCCCTTCGAGAAACGTGCCACCAGCAGTACTTGCAATGGAAGCCTCGGGTCCCGGTGAAGCCCGCTGAGTACCTCGATCGTTTCCTGCTCGTGAAGCGCGCCAACACCGGGACGAGCGTGAAGAATCCCCCGCTGTTTGATGTCAACTTTGCGAAGGAGCTCCTGCTTCTTTTTGAAGAGGTACGATACTGGACGGTGTTGGGGGAGCCCATTCCCGCTCACATCACGGACATTTGTGCCCGTGAGGAGCGGCTGCGTGTGTTCCGTGAGAGCGTTGCCCTGGTGGCCCGCGCACACAACAACGTGGTGTCGTCTCTGACCAAGGATGAACTGCAGCTGTTTGCCCTTCGACTCGAGTTTCTGGACTCCAAGTTTCAACCGGGTTTGAATAAGCTGTGGTGGAACTCGCAAGGTATCGTGGAGTACTTTGTCAAGGAGTGCCGTATGCAGTCCGCTAAGATCCAGAAGGTGGTGGATGACTACAAGTACAGCACCGTCTTCATTGATCACCATTGCCGTGTCATGAATGATACGTTGGCGATTGTGTTTGAGAAGAAGCGCATCTACACCCCCGCGGCCTTTATGCAGAAGCAAGCCACCCACCGCGCCGCGATCACGTCGAAGCTGACGAAAATCCACACGCAGATTGTGGATAAGATGTATATGCTGCTCAACTACTTTCGCGACGACTACGAAGCGGATGAGAACGTACGAGCGGATTGGCACAACTTCGTGGAGCGCGTGGAGCTGAAGGTGGAGGAGGCGCTCAAGACAATGGTGAAGCGTTCGCTGAATGCGATGGAGAGGGCCCTCCCTCTGGAGTCCACCGAGGATCGCCTTGATGAGAAGATCTTCAAGCTCGATGTGGTTATCACGGTGTCTCCGGAGATGAAGCCAGATATTAACCCCGAACCCCTCGTCCCGCAGCTGGCTCAGGATGTCAATGAGACCTGCAAGGCGATCATTGGGGTAGTGCGTGGCTTACCCCGTGTGGAGGAGGCGCTGCGAGACCGTGTGGGCATGGAAATTGAGGAGGAGCTGATCGAAAAAGGGATGAACGTGGTGCACTACAGGAACCCGCATGAGGATAACTCGGCGATGCGTGGAAGCTATTTCGAGTACATGACGGCGGAGCAGGATGCCATTCTCTCCCTTCGTCGTATTCACGACTCGTTCGAAGGCATCGCGGAGAAGATCCGCGAGCGGTTGGTGCAGACGTGGCAGGTGCATCAATCCAGCACGACGGACAACCTGTGGACCACACAGAAGCAGGACAAACGTATTAAGCAGGGATGGAAACTCGAGGACTACCGCATCAACATGGACCATGTGGCGGAGCGCCGAGAAGGGATCGACAAGCAAGACGTCTTCGCGGATGTCATCTTCATCCAGCTGGATTTCACTAAAATGAAAGAGACGTTCCGCACCCAGTGCCAGTTCGTTATCTCGCACTACCACCGTCTTCTCTACGCTGAGGCTCGTGGGGAGCTCAACAAACTGTACGACGATTTTCAGAATACGCTCGTGATGCTCACGAGAGAGCCGAAGAACTTAGATCAGCTCGGCTTCCAGGTGAAGCGGTGCACCGAAGCGGTGGAAGAACTGCCTCAGATTCAGGCGCTCTTTGTGCCGCTCGCCGACAAATTCGCTCTCATCACGAGCGAGCAGTACAACTTCGATGGCGTCGACATCTTCGACGTGCAGCGTTGCGAGAACCTCCCTGATGCGTTCGAGGAGTACACGGAGGACCTTGGAGAAGCCCGTAAGCTCTTAGAGAAGTACAAAGAGCAGTTCCGTCTCGACGTCGAGACCGAGCTACGCGGTTTAGTGTCCAATTGCTTTCTGCTGCAGCAACAAGTTCGCGATGAGGCGCCAACCAAATGGATTCTCACCACCCCGAAGGCGTTCGCGATGCTGGAGTCGCTGGAGGGGCGAGCGGCCAATCTTCGTGAGGTCGAGAACAAACTGCAGCAGGGGATTGAAATCTTTTCGTTGGACAGGCCGCAGCTGACGGACCTCGCCGCTGCCGAGGAGCAGCTGAAGCAGCTGCGCACCATCTGGACGCGGGTGGATGAGTGGCGGAAGATGACCAAGCTGTGGAAGAAACAGTACTTTATGAGACTCGAGAGTGAGAAGATGGTAGAGGGCATTGAAACGGTTCGTCGTGAAGTCATTCGCCTTCGCCGGGAGCTGGAACGCACGGACGTGTGGGTTCAAGTGAAGGACGATATCGATTTGATGAAGAAGATCATCCCCATCATTGATGATCTGCGCACGCATGCTATTCGACCGCGCCACTGGGAGTCGCTTAAAGTGCAGCTGGATTCCGATTTTGATATCGAGTCGGAAGAGTTTTGCCTGCAGACCCTCCTGGACGCGCACATGGAGCAGCAGGCAGACTTCATCTCGAACTTGGCCGTCTCCGCCCGAGAAGAGCTGAAGATCGAGACGGACCTGGAGAAGATCGCCAAGTTCTGGGAGGACACCATCTTCGTGATCGAGCCCTACCAGGGCTATCACAAAATCTCCTCAGTCGAAGAAATCAATGCCACATTGGCGGAGCATCTCACGCTGACCAGCTCCATGAAGATGTCCCGTTTCGTGGACAACTTTCGCCCCAAGGTGATGCAGTGGGAGCAGACGCTTTCTGTGGTCACCGATACGATTGAAGGGTTGCTGACGGTCCAAACCAAGTGGATGTATTTGGAGAACATTTTTGTGGGTAGCGATGATATCAAGCGGAAGCTCGTGGCCGAGTCGAAGAAATTTGATTCCATTCACGGCCAGTGGCTGACCATTATTTCGCGTCTCATTAATGATTCTAACGTGATTCGCAGCACTCGAAGGGATGCGCTACTGGAGCAGCTGAACACGATGAACGCCGACTTGGAAGTGATTCAAAAGAGCCTTGAAGGGTTCTTGGAAGAGCGACGGCGGGTCTTTCCCCGCTTCTACTTCTTGTCTAACGACGACTTGCTCGAAATTCTGGGTCACACCAAGGAGCCCGAGAAGGTGCAGCCCCACTTCCGCAAGTGCTTCGAGGGCTTGTATCAGCTCTCCATGAAGTCTGTTCGGAACCGTATTGTGGCCGAGGGTATGTCCTCCGCGGATGGCGAGACGGTTCCCTTCTCCCCTGCGGTGCAGATTGAGGGTATTTCCGTCGAAATTTGGCTCCGTCGCATCGAGAACAAGATGCGTGAAACCGTGCAAAAGTTTGTGATTGATTCGCTCGCGGACTTTCAAAACAACGTATACGACACGCGACGCCCCATTAACCGTGACAATCTTAAGGGCTGGCTGGAGCGAAACGAAGGTCAAGCGTTGATCACTTCCAGCTGTATCAATTGGACCTACCAAGCCGAGCTCGCTATTGTGGAGTACGGTGATTTACACGCCAATGGTCTCTCGCTGCTCCGCCGCAAGACGTCTCCCATCTACAAGGTGTACAAAAAGTGGAAGAATATGATTCGAAAGTACTGCCAAATGGTGCGGCAGCCGCAAAGTCGACTGCAACGCAACAAACTCGTCGCGCTGGTGACAATTGAGGTGCACTCTCGCGATATCTTGAGCCACATTCTCGCCCATCGCGTGTTTCAGCTGGATGACTTTGAGTGGAGCCGGCAGCTGCGCTTCTACAGTGAGACGGACGTCGTACCGGAAGCACCGCCGGATGCGATGAAGGTGTGCATTGTGCGCCAGACCAGTGCAGTGGTGCGGTACGATTACGAGTACCTGGGCAATACCGGGCGCCTGGTCGTGACCGCCCTCACCGATCGTGCCTACATGACGCTGACGACGGCCCTTCAGCTCTTCCGTGGTGGTCTCCCGCAAGGACCTGCTGGTACTGGTAAGACGGAGACGGTAAAGGATCTGGGTAAGGCCATTGGCAAGTACGTCATGGTGTTCAACTGTTCAGATGGCTTGGATTACAAGTCCGTGGGGCGTATGTTGAGCGGTATCGCACAGACCGGTGCCTGGTCCTGTTTCGATGAGTTCAATCGTATCGAAGTGGAGGTGCTCTCCGTCGTGGCACAGCAAATTCTCTCGATTCTGTCGGCCGTGGCGGATCAGAAGCGAGCGTTTATGTTCGAAGGCGCGGAGATTCCGTTGAATGTGAACTGCGGTCTTTTCGTGACCATGAATCCCGGTTACGCGGGTCGTTCCGAGTTGCCGGATAACTTGAAGGCTCTGCTGCGTCCGATATCGATGATGGTGCCGGATTTTACACTAATTTGTGAAATTACGCTTCTGTCCCAAGGTTTCGAGGAATCGGAGAACTTGTCGAAGAAGGTGGCTATTCTGTACGAGCTCATGGAGAAGCAGCTGTCAAAGCAAGACCACTACGATTTCTCCCTTCGAAACATTAAGGCGGTGCTGGTGCAGGCCGGTAACCTGAAGCGTGAAAACTTCCCAGGTACCGAGTCGCAGCTGTGTCTCAAGGCCATGAAGGATATGAACCTGCCGAAGTTCGTCAAGGACGATGTGCCGCTCTTCCTCGGCATGCTCGGTGATCTCTTCCCTGGTGTGGAGCCCGAGGATGGCGGTCTGCAAGATCTGAAGGTGGCCGCGTCGGACGAGCTGAGTGAGGAGGGTCTCGAGACGAACGAGCACATCATCACCAAGGTACTGCATCTCTGGGATACACTGCGGACGCGTCACGGTGTGATGGTGGTCGGCCACACCGGTTCTGGCAAGACGGTGACGTGGCAAACCTTGGCAGGAGCACTGAAGCGGCTCAAGGAGAGTGGTGTGGATGGCCCCTACGAGCCCGTGAGGGTCTCACTCTTGAATCCGAAGTCCGTGACGATGGATGAGCTGTACGGTAGCTACAACCAGGCCACACGCGAGTGGAAGGATGGCATTTTATCGGATCTGATGCGTACGATTTGTAGGGATGCCACCGACCCCGCCTACAAGTGGCTCCTTTTTGATGGCCCAGTGGATACGCTGTGGATTGAGTCCATGAATACCGTGCTGGACGATAACAAGATGCTGACGCTGAACTCTGGGGAGCGTATCAGTATGAACTCCACGGTGAGTATGCTGTTTGAGGTGCAGGATCTTTCCCAAGCCTCCCCTGCCACAGTCTCTCGTTGCGGTATGGTGTACTTCAACTACGAGGATCTCGGCTGGCAGCCGTACGTTCTCACGTGGCTGAAGTCTCGAAGGCAGTTCGAAATCGCCTTGAACGCCCCCAAGCCCGACACCACCGTCGCAGAGCTCGAAAGCTTCATCATGAACACCTTCGACGAGATTCTTCGCTTCAAGGAGACGGAGTGCCAGGAGCTCGTCCCCACCACCTCTCTGAATGCTGTCCGGACCTTCACCAAGATGTTCGATGCGCTGGCCAACGCGGAGGCCGAGCCTGTGATTCCTGGCAACGCGAAGTACCAGACCAGTCAAGCTGGTGAGAACTACATCCCCCAGGTCAAGATGATGTGCATGTTCTGCGCTGTGTGGGCTGCCGGCGGCTCCCTCACCGTGCAGTCTCGCCAACGCTTGGATACCTTCATCCGCGAAGTGGAGAGTTCCTTCCCCTCCATGGAGACGGTGTTTGAGTACTTCCCCGATCTCACGCTGCTGCAGTGGAAGTCCTGGGAGGAGCATCCAGACCTGCAGAAGTCCTATCGACCCCCAGAAGGATTGCCGTATTACAAGCAAATTGTCCCGACCATTGATACGATCCGCTATCAGTACCTCATCTCGCAGCTGGTGCAGAACCGAATGCAGCTGATCTTGGTCGGTACGACGGGTACGGGCAAGTCCTTGGTGGCGAAGCAGGTGATGCACAGTGTTAGCAGTGATGTCTACGTGGGCACTGAGCTGAACTTCTCTGCTCAGACTTCGGCGAAGAACGTGCAAGACATCATTGAGGGACGAATGGAGCACAAGTCCAAGAAGGTGTGCAATCCCCCTGGTGGCCGCCGAATGATTTGCCTCATTGAGGATCTCAACATGCCGTCAAAGGAGAAGTTTGGAGCGCAGCCCCCGCTGGAACTGCTCCGCCAATGGCTGGATAACGGCTACTGGTATGATCGCAACACGCGTGCCCGGCGCCACGTCAATGACATGCAGCTGCTGTGCTGCATGACCTACGGACGCCCTGACATCTCGGAGCGTTTGATGAGTAAGCTCAACGTGTTCAACATCACCTTTCCCGCCGAGACGGTCATCACGAAGATCTTCTCCTCGATCCTGCAGGTGCGCATGGAGCCGTTTCACGACCTCAAGAGCTACGTGGATTCCTTGGTCAAGGCCACCATTGACACCTACATGAAGGTGTCCGCAGACCTGCTTCCCATTCCCAGTAAATCGCACTATCTGTTCAACATGCGGGATCTCTCCAAAGTGTTCCAAGGCATCTACTCCTGCCATCTGGAGTCCCTGACGTGCAAGGAGCACTTGGTCGCGCTGTGGGTGCATGAGTGCCAACGCGTGTTCTCGGATCGGATGAACGACCCGAAGGATAAGGTGTGGTTTAAGAACCTGCTGAACGATAAGCTGAACAACATCTTCCAAACCAAGTGGAGTAACATCATGAAGGCTCGCTCCAAGGAATCAAAGGGACAGCCCATTAACGAATCCGAAAGCCCCATCTTTGTAGATTTTTGGGATGGAGAGTTCGATGAAATGGCCAAGTACAAGCTGGTGCCCTCGCTGGATGCCCTCCGGCACAAGGTGGAGGAGGGGCTGGAGAACTACAACACCGAACCCGGCGCACGTGCGATGAACTTGGTCTTCTTCACGGATGCGTTGGAGCATCTCTGCCGCATTCACCGCATCATCCGCCAGCCCCGTGGTAACGCGCTGCTCGTGGGTCTGGGAGGTTCTGGGCGAGCTTCCCTGACCCGCCTCGCAGCCTACCTCGCGGGCTACTCTGTGTTCACCATTGAAATCCACAAGAAGTACGACTCCGAGCGCTTCCATGATGATCTTCGTACGCTTTACAAGGCGTGTGGTGTGAAGCGACAACAGAAGGTGTTTTACTTTTCTGATAATCAGATCATGGAGTCTTCTTTTCTCGAGGATCTGAACAACATGCTGTCTTCCGGTGAGGTGCCCAACTTATTTCCCAAGGATGACCTGCAGCAGATTCGAGATGACGTCCACAAGCTCGCGTTGCTGCAAGGCTGCCGCGACACGCCGGATGAGCTGTACAACTTCTTCGTGGATCAAGCGCGCCAGCACCTGCACCTCGTGGTGGCCATGTCACCGGCACAAAAAGAATTCCGCGCTCGTCTTCGGCAGTTCCCTGCTCTGGTGTCCTGCACCTCCATCGACTGGTTCTCTGAGTGGCCGAATGATGCGCTGCGTGAAGTGGGTCTGCGCTACTTGCTGGAAACCAAAGAGAACGAAGAAACAGAGGATTTTCTCGCGAACATTTGCGACATGTTTGTCTTTATGCACGATACGACGAGCCAGCGTTCGATTCAGATGATGGAGCAGATTCGACGTCACAACTACGTGACTCCGTCGTCGTATTTGGATCTGGTGCGAGGTTTCCGCACCATGCTCACGCAGAAGCGAGATGACATCGTGATCCAGCGTGATAAGCTGTCCAATGGTATGAGTAAGCTGGAAGAAACGAAAGTGACCGTTGGCATCATGACGGAGGAGCTGAAGGAGCAGAACGCGATTCTGCAGGTGAAGACAGCGGAAGTGGAGAAGGCAACGGAAAGCATTCAGATCCGCCAGCGCATTGCGGAAGAGCAACAGACGCTGGTCGCCTCCGAGAAGATCAAGATAGAACAAACGAAGCGTGCTGCCCTCGCTGATCAGGCAGAGGCGATGGCGGATTTAGAGCGCGCCATGCCTGGTTTGATTGATGCCCAGAATGCACTCGATTCGCTCAAAAAGGAGGATATTAACGAAATGAAGTCGTACAAGTCACCTCCAAAGATGGTGGAGCTGGTGATGGAGGCCGTTCAGACGGCACTGCATCGAAAGCTCAGCTGGGATGAGTCGAAGAAGTCGTTGTCGGATAATAAGTTCCTTGAGACGCTGAAGGCGTACCACAACGATAACGACATGACGAATCAGAAGCTGCTCAACTCGCTCGAGACGTATGTCAAGAAGAAGGAGTTCAAGCCGCTGAACGCCTCCAAGGTGTCCAACGCAGCCGGTGGTCTCTGCCAGTGGGTGATTGCCATTTACAACTACGGTAACATTTACAAGGAAGTCAAACCCAAGATTGACAAAAACGAAAATGCCGAAAAGAAAGTGCGTGCGCAGGAGGAAATGCTTCGCCAGAAGGAGGAGAAGCTCCAGAAGCTGATTGACGAGGTGCGGCAGCTCGAGGCCGATCTACAGGCGAACATCGATGAGAAAAATCGACTCGAGGCTGAGGCCCGCGAGACGCAGGACAAGCTGAACCGTGCTCGCATCATTGTCGATGGTTTGGAAGGCGAGCGCGATCGATGGACGGAGTCGATTGAGAACTTTGATCAAGCGTTGGGGAATCTCTGTGGTGACACACTGCTGGGGTGCGGTTACATGAGCTACGCTGGTGCGTTCACCGCTGATTTCCGCTCCCTGCTATGGCAGAGTTGGCTGAAGGAAATGAAAAGACTGCAGATCCAGATGAATCGCTCTTTTGCTTTTGTGAATTTTCTCGCGGATCCAACCGAAGTGCGGGACTGGCAGCAAGCGGGTCTTCCTGGTGATGACTTCAGTTGCGAGAACGGTGTCATTGTGATGAACGGCCCTCGCTACCCGCTCATGATTGATCCTCAGCAACAGGCGATTAAGTGGATTAAGCGCATGGAGAAGGACAACGGGCTGAAGGTGGTGGACATGAAGAACCCAGACTTTCAAAAGAGCGTGGAGTACGCCGTGCAGTTTGGTTGCCCGCTTCTGCTGCAGGATGTGCTGGAGGAAATTGATCCCATTTTGGATACGGTGATGTCGAAGGCGATCACGTACCGCGGCAGCCGTGCGATGATCAAGATCGGTGATAACTACATTGACTACAATGAGAAGTTCCGTCTCTACATCACCACTCGTCTCTCGAACCCGCACTACACGCCGGAGACGTGCACCAAGGTGTGCTTGCTCAACTTTGCGGTCAAGGAACAAGGCTTAGAGGAGCAACTGCTCAAGATTGTAGTGGAGAAGGAGAAGCCCGAGTTGGAACGCGATAACGAGCAGCTGATTCTGAACACCGCTGCTGCGAAAAAGGAGACGAAGCGGCTCGAGGATGAAATTCTGAATCTTTTGTCGACCTCTCAAGGTTCACTGCTGGAGAACCAGCGCTTAATTGACACATTGCAATCTGCCAAGGTCACAGCGGCGAACATTAAGCAGCAGCTTATCGAGGCCGAAATCACGAGTGAGAAGATTTTTAGCGCTCGAGAGCAGTACCGTGAGTGTGCGAAGCGTGCATCTATTCTCTTCTTCGTATTGGCTGATCTGGGTGCGATCGACGCCATGTACCAGTTTGCTCTGGATTCGTACATTGTTCTCTTTCAAGGCAGCATTAAGCGTTCCGCCGAGAAGATTATCTCGCACACGCTGGAGGAGCGTGTGAAGTGCCTCAACGATTGGCACACCGGAGCGGTGTACAACAACACCTGCCGTGGTTTGTTCGAGCAGCACAAGCTGCTCTTCTCCTTCCACATGACAATACGAATACTGCAGGCAGAGAATAAAGTGAATGTGGAGGAGTACGTGTTACTGATGCGGGGTGGCCAGGTGCTCGACAAGCAGGGTCGTCTCCCGAACCCTGCCTCGACGTGGCTTTCCGAGCGGTCGTGGGATCACATCCTCGAGCTCGAAAAGCTCACCAACTTTCACGGTATCACGACGCACTTTGAGTCCAGCTCTGAGGAGTGGCGGCAATGGTTTTTACAGGAGCGCCCTGAAGAGTGCGACCTTCCGGACGAATGGCACAACCGCTGCGCAGGCAACTACATCCAAAAGATGATCTTCGTACGTTGCCTACGGCCCGATCGTGTTGTGTTTATGGTGTACGAGTTCATTGAGAATCAGCTCGGCGCGCAGTTCGTGGAACCACCGCAATTTGTGTTGAAGGACACGTATGATGAGAGCACCAACACGATTCCACTCATTTTTGTGCTGTCTTCTGGTGTCGACCCCACCAACAACTTAGCTTCTCTCGCGCAGCGCGAGCACCGCACTCTAAAGACGCTGGCCTTGGGTCAGGGACAGGGAGAAAATGCAAAGCGCGCTATTCAGGAGTGCAGTCAAACCGGTGGATGGGTGTTCCTGGCCAACTGTCACTTGATGGTGTCGTGGCTCATCGAGTTGGAGAAGATTATTGATGATCTTTCAGATCAAAACCCGCATCGTGAATTCCGTCTCTGGTTGAGTTCGGTCCCCACGCCGAAGTTCCCCATCGGTGTTCTCCAGCGCTCCATTAAAATGACCACCGAACCGCCGAAAGGCATCAAGGCTAATATGCTGCGCCTGTACAACAACTTTTCAGAGGAAGAGTTCGCGGCTCGTTGTCACAACCACGCAGAGATTTACCGCAACCTGCTCTTTGCCTTGTGCTTCTTTCATAGTGTGTTGCTGGAGCGCAGGAAGTTTGGTACCCTCGGCTACAATGTGGTGTACGACTTCACCAACTCTGACTTTGAGGTGTCTGAAAACATTATCGACCTCTACGTCAATCACATGCACTCGGACAACGTCGAAGAAATTCCCTTTGTGACGATTCGCTACCTGATCGCAGAGGCCTCGTATGGTGGTCGTGTGACCGATGACTGGGACCGCCGTGTGCTGAACACGTACATGGCGCAGTACATGTGCCCAGAGGCGGTCTCCGAGGAGCGCTTTCCGCTCTCTTCAGCGGCAGAGTACTACATCCCGTACGAGGCCAGTACGGTGGCGGCCTTCAAGCAGGAGTGCATCCAGCTTCCCGTCACAGACCCTCCGGAGGCGTTTGGCCAGCACGCCAACGCAGATATCGCCTCGCGTATCGCTGAGTCGACGAGCTTGTTGGACAACTTGATCAGCGTCAACTCCACCCTCGTTCGGGGCGGTGGCTCTTCTGGCGGGGCGGCAAAGCAGCTCTCTCAGGAAGACCGATGCATGGACATCTTAGCGTCGCTGGAGGAACCCAGCAAATCTGCCGTACCGGGGCTGATCGACTACGAGGCCATTTACGAGGCGACCAATGAGGACCGCCTGAATGCCCTCAACACGTGTCTGCTGCAAGAAATCCAGCGTTACAACATCCTACTGAAGAAGATCCATCGACAGAAGATTGAGCTCCGCAGCGCGGTGAAGGGGGAGATTGTCATGTCCGACGAACTCGAAACCATCTTTGACGCCTTGCTGTTGGGTCGTGTGCCTCCACCGTGGACCAGCGCCTACCCTAGTATCAAGCCGCTGGCGAGCTGGAGCGTGGATCTCGTCGAGCGCATTGACCAGATGAAAGCGTGGGGTCAGCGCACGCCGACCGTGTTTTGGCTGGCAGGGTTCACCTACCCTACGGGCTTTCTCAAGTCCCTTCAGCAGCAACAGGCGCGTACAGATAAGGTGTCGATTGATCAATACACGTGGGAGTTTATCGTGATGCCCAACAGCACCATCGTCCACCGTCCTCGAAAGGGGGCCTACATCCGAAGCATCTACCTCGAAGGGGCAGGATGGGATGTAGAGAATAATTCCTTGTGCGAGCCGAATCCTATGGACCTGATTGTACACATGCCCGTGATCCACTTCAAGCCCAAGCTGCGCACGGCAAAGCCCAAGGCACCGGAGATCTACGAATGCCCGCTGTACATGTACCCGGTGCGTACGGGTACACGTGAGCGTCCTTCCTACGTGCTGGCGGTGGATTTAGATAGCGGTGAGGCCGTTCCCGAGCACTACACGAAGCGCGGTACGGCGCTCCTGCTCTCCACAGACGAGTAAGATCACACAAAGGAAACAAACAAATACATTTATTGCTTTTTTGTTTTGTTATTTGCAGTACTCTGTCGAGAGCTGTATACAATATTGAAAATAATAATTATTATTTGTTGTTTTTACATTGTTGGATACGACGCGTTAGTTTTCGCATCGCTCCTCTTTTAACGGACGCCTTTGTTTATTTAATTTATTCTGACAGAGAGAGAGAGAGAGAGAGAGCGCAGGAAGGATGAAGTAAAAAAAATAATAATAATTGGAATTTCTTCTGTGTTTTCGTTTCGGTTGACTATCGTTCGATGTTTTTGTGCGGATTATTTAGAGAAGTACTGCGCTGCTACTCGAAGTATTCTGGAGGGGCTCCTTTTTATTGCTGATGATGGTGATGCTTCGCTCTTTGTGTTTTGTGTGATAGTCTCAGTGACCGTGACAGGGCCGGTCCTGCCTAAAAATTAGATGTCGCGCTACGAAACGCCTGTCAAAGCGCCTGTTCACTATTACTTTTTTCATCTTTTTGTTTTGTCGTATTGAACCTCCCCCCAAAAAGGCTATTAGATAACTTGAGTTAGGGTTAAATCTAGCGTGTGATCGTGTAACATCGAATGTAAATAGAATTGTGAAAACAACGAGAATGTTGCGTGTGTGTGTTGTTGTTGTGGTGGTAGCGGGGAGAAGGAAACTAAAAACAACAACAATCAAACCAAAAAAAAGAAAAAAAAGAAATGAAAAAAGAAATAATAAATGAAATAGACAGCGACAGAAAACAAAGAAGAAACACACCACCACAGCAAGTAACCACACGCCGAGAATATACTGTTGTTTGTGGCAGGTCTTCCACATACGCAAAGAAAAAAAAGAAGAAAGATAAAACCTCACTCCAGACCTCTCGTTTAATGTTTTAAAGTGATGAGGTCTTCTGTGAAAGCTTTCTGCTTTCCTTTTGGATCTAGAATAACAGCAGAAAGATAATGGAAGGAAGCGTGAACATTGAGCAGAAGAACACAATGCATCCACTTGTTTTTTTTTTTTTTTTGGATGAAGGCAGTTCATAGTGGCGGTTCCTCCTGCGAGAGAGTCTCAACCGTGATTTACTCTCAACTAAACTATTTTTTTACAGTTTGTTCTTCTTTCTTCATTTTCAAGACGGCAATCAAGAAAATGCGAGGGGGTGCGACAGAGCGTAAAGGTGATACGTCTTTTCCAGAGTGCCCAACGACAACGCTGTTCCTTCAACAAAGACAAAAAAAACAAAAAAATATATATATAGTTGATCAAACTAAATTCAGTGGTTAACTACGTGAAGAGAAGTTCAGCAACACCAGGTGTACATTGCGGTGAAAGAAAATGTTGCCGAACCCTAAACCTCAAAAGGAGGTTCTACACTATAAAGAGTATCGCTGCACTGATAGAGGATTCGTAGGATTCTTCGTAGTAGTGTGGTGTGTTCCATTGGTTCTCAAAAAGTGTGTACGATGACGCATTTCAATTAATTTTATGGAATAATTGTGTGTGTTTTTGTGTTTGTGTCCCTGATTAGCTGTGAGGAAATGGGTGTGATATATAGACTAAAAAAAATCAAAAAAAAGAAAGAAAAAAAAACAGGAAAATAACGAAAATATTACTTATTTTTTTATTTTTCCTCTTACACTTTTGTTTATGTTATAGTACTTAAAAAAAAAAAAAGATGCATCTAAAATCATAATTTTTTCCTGCCGGATGTCGGAGTCAGATCCAATTGTACCGCAGGAGTTTGTCATTAACGAAAAAAACACATTATTTTGTGTCTTCCCTACCTTTCTTTCCATTATTTTCTCTTTGACACACACTGTTCGTATTCGTTATACAATAATAATCAAACACCGAACCAGGTCATCATAATAATGAAAATTTAGAAGTGAGAAAACACCTTCGTCTTCGTACACGCACTACTTTATATTTTTTCATTGCCAGCTCCTAATGTTCCGTCGGAAGGACAGTGAGACGTACTACTCCTTCAATACATCTCCGATAGCGTCCAGCGGAACGCAGCCATCCACTCCCTCGAGCTCTCCTGGTGCCTCGTCGGTGTCGTCTTTCACCCCTCGCTCCATGGAGCTCTTCACGTATGTACAGCCTGCAGGACCCTTGGGCCGGTGGATCGGACGATGTCTTCGGCTTCGAGTGGAAAGATTTCACTGCGTGGTGGCCAGCGGGAAGTCCGCAAAGGTTTCGTCGGACTCGAGCTCTCCACCGAGCGACCCCGACCGAGACACAAAAGCATCCTCTGTGTCGTCGTTGCAAGTGCGCCGTGTCGAAGTCGAAACAGACTCACTGATGCCCGATTACGAAGTGTTAGTGCAGCGACAACAACAAGCACCGCCATCCACGAGTTCGCAGCGTAAATTCTGGTTGGGAAGGCGTGAGACGGAGGCAACGTCAACTCTTGGCCTTTCGAATCCCGCATCTCCCCCCAGCGACCACAATGACGCGCCGGTTGGCAGTTCTGTTTCTTCGGGATACGGGCAGTGGAACCCGTTGACATTCTGGGCCTCCGCACCGTCGGCAGCGGATCAGCCAGCGAGGAAGAGCTGGAACACGTACCCGGTGCGTGTCGCGCTGACGTATAATGAAATTCACAAGATACGACGTCGGCTCTTCTCTCCCATGGTGTTGCATGTGGAGCGATACCCACAGGCGGTGTGGGAGTGGACGAGCGAAGACGCGGATACCCTGCAAGGGGATCTGTATATGCACGGGGCGACACATTCGATTCAATGCCACAAATTTTACGAAGATGAAGAAGCGAGCGCCATCGCATCCATAGGAGGCGGTGGGCTGCAGCACCTGCACCGCTTGAGTCATGTCCGGTGTGTGGTGCCGCTAGAGCCTTTCTCCATCACACGGCCATCACTGTGGATGGGGTTATTTACTACTCGGCCGGAGGTGGAGGTGGAGGTGTCGCTCAACTACTAAGAAATAATAAACAACAACAAGACACGCATATCCGACACAGCAGAAGAGGACACGAAAAAAGAAACGACGAAAGATTTTTTAGGTCAGTGCTAAGAAGAAACGTGGAAAGCTATATACTTCAGTGCTCTTTTATGTTTAAATGTTTCATGGGAGCACCGTTTTGACGACACTTTTGCACAATCCTACGATAGCGAACATATATTAGAATGCAACACTAAAAAAAAACACGCCAGAGGTCTGAATGCATTGAGAAACCGCAGGATGTGAGAAAAAACGAGTTCTCTTTAAAGCCGTCCTATGTGCCCTATAATTTTCACAACTTTTTTTTTTTTTTTTACGCTTTTAAATCTTTCTCTTCAGACACACATACTCTGAAGAGACCTTATTGTATTTCTATCAGTCCCAACCAGACAAAGATCTACACAAGCAGACCCACACGCGATGTCGGACCCCCTGCCACGAGTTCGCTTTCATCGTGCAGCTCTTTTGGGAAGCGGCTCTTCTTCCTCCACACCCAGTCTTCGCTGTTTGATGAGCTCACATCCTTGCGCTGCTTG